>VZTO01011453.1:83821-97479 GCA_013400615.1 Syrrhaptes paradoxus | reverse complement strand
TTCACGTGACAAACAAAATGGTTTACCAAAACATCTGGGGGGGGGGAGGGAATAAATTATTAACTAAATAAATTGTTATTAACTATTCTAACCTTACTAAACCAGCCTGGAAAACTAAAACATTTAGCAGAAGTAGCTTCAAGATCACTCAGTGAGTGAAATGGAGCCTTGGGTAGAGCTGCCATCAGTCTAATGCTATCTCAGACCTAATTTACGAAAGTGAAACTATCATCTCTAACTAGTAATTATCCTATGGTAAACCTGTCTCAGTAATATACAAGTTATGTTCTTCTGGATGTATTCTTGTGTGGGATATATACAATATTCAGTAGAGATATTGCTCTGCAGATTTATCTCCTGCTAGATTTCAGATACTTTTCCTAAATAAGGCCAGTGTAAAAATGGTACATTATGGAGGATGAATATCATTAGACCTAATTTTCACCCTTGACAGGAAAAGTGGCTGGCTGTGGTATTATAGGACAGAATCTGTCTTAGAGTAAGCAACCCAGAAGGTATTTCTCATTATTCCTGTGCTGTCAACCTAAAATTTTACTTTCTAGTAGTTGGAAATCTCATGCACAAAGATATATCAATTGTAACAAATAGTGTGTTAACTCATTTTATTCATATTTACCATATTATATTACNGTTTTGTTTTTTGTTGTTGTTTTTCCCCAAAAAAAAACTTGGGAACAGCACTCTGAGCTGTATAAAAAAAAAAGTGGCATCAGAGATGGCATTTCAAAGATGCTACCCAATAAGTAAGGTTATTGTGCCCGTTTCCCTGTTTTTCTAAGCAGACTAAGCTTATTCTTAGAAACAACAGCCCAGTAATTGTGGCTTCTTATGGCATTAATTAAGCAATGCTATATGAAGCTTTGATTTGGTAATCTTTTCTGCATATGAATAGTTCGAAGTTCAATGTAGTCTAATGATTAGGACCCACTTGAAGCTTTTGATTCTGCAAGATGCTGTTTTGTGCTGCAGCTTCCAGCTCCCTTTGACTTACAAGTGGCTGGAACGTTGCAAATCGCAAGCATGAGCGCAGCTAAAAATGGAAAGAGAAGCAAATAGACAAAATGTAAAGGACTTGGATCCTCACCCCTGCTATTGCAACTCTGTGCACACAACAGGGGTAGGTTGACCTTGAAGAGCAGTGGGAGCACACCCAGGTTCTTGCTTGGTGCTGGTAGAAATAAAGACAGAAGTCTGCACACAATTCCACACATCACAATTTCATATTTTTTTTTTCTTTTCTCTCTAGACAAGGAACTTTGGAAGTGTGGTTCAGCAGTCTGCAATATAAGCTTATCCTATGAAAGTATTTTTAATAAGGGCATGCTACAGTAAGCCAAATCAAATGTAACTAACTTTTTTTTTTGTCTAATCTGCTCCAAGAGAAATGGCAGATTCATCTCCAACACTAATGAATGAATCTGTTCTGGCCTCACTGTATTTTCTAATACAGCCTACTCTAAGGCAAATAAAGGCTGCAAAGGTAAATACAGAATTTTAAATATATACTGCCACCAGACATGTTTTTTAAAAAACATTGCATGTATTTTCTGTTCTATGTTGGACTAGAAGAATGAGATTGATCAAATCCAATCCTGTAGTATCCAGACTCCCAGGGAGGTTGATTTGTCCCAAGTTGCCTAGGTATGGTTAAAGAAAGAGGAGCAGAAAGCATAAATATTTTCTGGTGATGGAGCTTCTGTAAGTCACTGAGACAGAGACAAACTTCTCTGAATTATGGACATACCCAGTTGAGAGTCTCAGGTTATCTGAATCATCTCAGTTCAGAGTTTGGTTGTTGATTTTTATTAGGGAAAGTGTTCAAACATCCTATTTGAATTGGAAAAAAATGTGTTCTTTCCAACGGTCTCCTTGCTGAATATTTTTTCCCCAAAACACTTCTGAAGTGTACCTTTTCAGCTTGATTTTGAGATTAAGATAAACATTAAAGTTTTGGAATTGTCCCACAGTCTGGAAAATCTATTTTTATATCAGCTTTGCAAAATAAGAGAAAGCAGAACAGAGCACTCATTCCCTACCTGGAGGATAAAGCCCAGCTGTTGTTCAAAGTCATGAAGAATATCATAATTAAAAGACACTGAAAGGGGCATCTCAGGTGGCACAATAAAGGCACCTGTAACTCGCCTCTATATTTAGCAAACAGATTTTTTTAAAAGAATGGTAAAAGTTACTGATAATATAGGTTGCTCAAGCCCCAGAAGGAAATATGTCCTGTTTACTGCACAAATTCTTCCCTTTCAGCTCTGTTTTCCTTTACAGCTGTGCAAGCTGAGTATAAAACGCAGCTATTTTGACTTTGTAGTATTTTACGTCTAGTTTGAAGAGCTGTAAAAGCCTGATGCAAGGCAGCCAAGAATTAGACCTTTTCCATCTTCTGCTTGTTCCGTGGTGCTTGGTTTTATGGGGTACCTTTTACACTAAACCAAAGTCACAGAGGAGGCTAAACAGTAAAATAAAAGCCTGACATGCTCTACTAAATCTTATTCCCAAACCAGAATAATTTTAATGTCTTAAAAGTTTTATCCATTGGGTCCCCGTGGGAGGAAAGTGTTGGATTCATAGCAGATTTATTTTCACTAAATTTCTGCATTTCAGTCAGGTTTGATCTAATAACTGTCAGCTGACCAGATTAAAGCCTACCTCTCTTCTAGTTGATTTAAATCAACTTGGCTGCTATGTAGGAAGCTAAAATACGTGCTCTTTTAGGTGGCCATCTGGTACACTAAATTCATTTATTTTGGAGAAATTTGCTTTAATTCAATTACCAGAGCCATATAAAGAACAGTTGGGGAAGGGACCATTTTTCACAAACAACTGAAGTAAATAACTGTCTTTACTTTGGCTTTTGGGTTGAGGGGAGTGGTGGGTTTTCCTATTATTTTTTGGAGAGAGAAATGTTTGGTTTGGAGTAGAAGCTGAGCAATAGTTTTAGACTTAAAGGGACCAGATCACATATGAATCATTTAAAAGGAAGAAAATTATGGCCCTGGCATGTTATTGGTTTGGCAAATTGTCCCATGTACCCTCAACTACATGAGGAATGCCAGCAATAGATGCCATGCAGCATATGGATATAGCAAATGACAAAGGAGACAGGTACCCCCACAGGACTATTCAGTCTTTAGTCACGTCTGCAAAATTAAATGGCTTGAAATTAATCCTCAGTAGTACGTTCTTCAGGAAGTGAAAATTTTCAGAAACCAGAAAAAATTGTGAAGCTGCTCCACAATCTTCAAAGCAATTTTGAGAGAGAAAACCCATTAAAAATGGATTTTCATTTATTTTTTCCCTATTACTCATAGGAGACAGAACTTCGTAAAAATAAGGGAAACCATTGATTAAAAATACTAATTAGCATACATATACTATTGGCACATCTTTCATAATTCAACTCTGACTGCAAATAAAGGAGTCTCTTTCTACAAAAGCTATGTTAGACCAGGTAGCAACAGCTCTCGTTGCTTGCTGTTTCCATCTTATCGCTCCACAGTGCACCAGGTCTTCGGTAGCCCCATCTCTAACATTATTTTTTGTTGCACCTCCCTGAACCTTTCACACAAACGAGCTCTCCAATATCCATTTCTAGGCCACCCATATGATCAAATGAGTGAAAAAAGTGTGCAAGCTTGGTATTGAACATGGGCACACCATAAAAAGAAAATACTAATTTGATGTATCGGTTGGCACAGGAGCCTTACAAGGTGGACTGTCTTCCAGATGTGCTGTGCTGTGGGTGGAGGAGACAAATCTGTATTTCAGGTTCTTACGTGGGATATGGTGTAGGCAACTGAGGAGCAAGAGAAGCGTTTGAATAACATAAAGAGAGTAAGAAAGGATTTCCCTGCAAGCTTTAATTACAGTTTTAAAGCAGAAAACTTAAACAGGCTTTAGAATAAGAAACATTTTAAAGAAATGTGTTATGACCTTGGAAATTACTGCTAGTGCTATGCACAATGCAAAATCATGATAGAAGTTATATAAATACTGTAACTTGGATAACATTTTAAGTATGTGACTCATAAATTATCATAAAAATGGTGTATATTTTAGGATCCAATGAGGTCTTTACCCATTGCTTGGCTTAGGATTGTAGATCTGAAAGGCAGAGCATCAGAGACAGTTCATGTCTGGCATTCGTGTGGCATTCGGAGCCCTCTCGTCACATCTGTCAGCTGTTGGGCGGGAGCTGCACTCAATAGATGTGCTAGCATGAAGATTGATCAGGAGTGTATGGATGCTCTCGTCTAATGGGAAAACACAGAGTAGTTGTTTAAAAGTACAACAGTTCCTGGTTTGCTGTTGGGCTCACCATAGCAATGGTGGCTATTCCTTATGAAAAACATCAAGTTCAAATTTGACTAATGTTCACGTTAAGAAAAAGAAGTAGTATTGGAAAATTATTAAAATTTATCTTAATGATTCTTTTGATACGTGTTATTGGAAAACTTTAGTTTTCTTAATTTGAAGCAATGTTTTTCTGCTTTGCAATTCAGTTATTGTGTACCAATTAAGGTTAAAAACAAAAAGGTCAATGCTGAATCAATTTTGAAGATAACAGAAGAAAATATTTTACCAGACTTGGTATAAGCCTGTTTATTGATTATCATTTTTCAATAAATTGATAGATTTTTATTTTTAATCCTAATTTAGGAGGAAAAACATGCAAGGTCCCAAATATCAGCACAAGAAATCTATTTCTTGCCCAGCTACACTCAAACTGAAGATTCATTTCACTGTAAACAGGTTACTGAAAGGTCAAAATAGAAATGGTCTTTTATCACTGGCCTGACTTTTTAAAAAAATTCTGGTTATTTTATTGTGTATAGGTAGAAGAGTGTTGGTGTGGGAGCAGACAAGAGGGGACAGGGCACCCCAGCGCTCTTCCAGCATCCCACCACTGTCCCTGCGTCCTTGGGTACCCTGCACCAGAGCTGGGCTGCTTTCATTGCAACACCCCGGGAAGTATTTTGCTCACCTTAGTCCCTGGCAATAAATCTCAGCTGGTTCTTACTTACATTTCCTTTGTAAAAGGATTATGGGGTTTTTTTTTACAGCCCCTTCATTATTCTGGACTTTCAGATTTAATCTCTATCACTCACTTTGCCACATCTCCCCCCCTGCGACCAGTTTGAACTGGGGAGTCATCAAGCGGCACCCAGTTTAGAAAAGCAGCAGAAGCAGGTAGTTACTACAACCACCATGAGTGTGAGCAACTTGCACGGTCTCACTGTGATGGACTGTGCTTCCAACCACCTTTGTTTCATTAAGCCAATGCTATCAGAATTAAAGTAAGAGTTAGTGCCTGCTTTAAGGCCCTATAATCAGAATTAATGGTTTTCATCTCTTAAAACCATTAGATAGTTAATCAGAACACATGTAGTTAAATAAATGTGGTTGACAAAGATTTACTGTGTTACCAAAATAGTAAAGAAGAAGAAGAAGAAAAAAAAAAAAGGAAAGAATGTTGGTGGGGTTTCACATTTGCTACCACTTTAGGAAAAAAACCCATAAATCCATCACTGCCACACACACAGAGAAGGGTTCATTTCTACTGGTTTCGTATTTCTGATCAATTAGCTCATATTCTGGTTAACAGAGGTTGTGAAATGCATTCATTTTTTCATTCCTCATTTACATTTACTCAAGATATAAATAGATTCATAGTTGCTGGACTTTGCCATCTTTTCATGCCCTGTTCTCTTCATACGCTTGTGTGATCAGTTGAAGCTGACGGGGCTGTTGGGAGCAGACAAATGTAGAAGCTGTAGAAATGTAAAAATTCTTTAATTATATGTTGTACAAAAAAACCCCACAACCTGAATTTGAGACAATGAGAGAACCCAGTACTGCACAAATATTTCCAGTGTGCTTAATTCAGATTTATCTTTTATCTCTTGTGAACATCTAGATACAAAAAAAGTCTATCCTTTTGGTAAGAATGACCACATTTTAAAAAGAGAGAAAAAAAATGTGCAGTGCAAAAATAATCTTTAGCATGGCAGCCTATAGGACAAGTCTGCATCTTCGTTGCATGCTTTATTCGCAGCAATGTGGCAGCTGCAGAGGGCTGAAACTCTCGTAATTCCTAAATTTCCAGTTAAAAATTTGCGTAGGGAGAGATGATCATAATGGGTGCGATCCACATAGACTGCAAATGAAAATCCCAAGATTCACTTTTGAAATGTCCAGGAGATGGTAAACCATGTCATTATTTTAAACTGGAATAGATGGCTTGGATCTTTTCGGTGGCAGGTGGCAGTAGATGTCTATGCATGGACCAAAGTGGTTGGATGGAATTTTCATTCCTGCAATTAGCTGCCAGCCTACAGTGTCTTGAAACACTACTTTGGCCCATCCATCCCTATTTCACAGAGTAGCACTGTTCACTTTACATGTGATACAAACACTGTACATTAGTAGTTTAAGCAAATTATAATAAAAGGGAAATTTCCTAAAGGCTAAAAGCAATTTTGCCATTGCAAACTATTCACAAGCTTCCATTAAATATTTTCTCTTTTTAATTGCAAGTGTCAGCTCGGAATGGGTCTGGTTTTACTGCAGTTAGTAGCATATTAGTTTTTTTCCCTCCAGGGGAAGAAATTAATTTTCCTCCTCCAATCAAATGCCAATATAGAGCATTTAAATAATTTCTTTAGCAAACAGATTTTTCTATTCTGCCTATGAATGAAAACAGAGATTTACTCTTTGTGCTTGATTTGTAGGGTTTTTTTTCTTCTACTATTGTGAGCTTATATTTTTTTAAATATACATGAACTGAAGTGATTAACAATGCAATTTTTAAATTCCAGTTTTCAGAACACTTTTCTGACTAATCTCTATACATTTATCTGGAAAGGGGGAATATAGGACTGACTGTGAGGACATTAGCAGTGATATGTATTCAATTTATTTCTGACTGATTGATATAATTGTAGCTCTCCATGTCCCATTGTGATTGCAGGATTAGATATATACTTTTATTTCAGTTTAGTATTTTGGAGCCATGCCTTCTGAGGAAGAAAGAAACTAATAATTTCTTGTCACTAGCAAGCTGTAATTATACGTATTTATATTTAACCTTTCCAGATACTACTTGTTAACATTTACATGGCACAGGCACAGGTTATATTTTGATATACTGCTTTTGTGTAAAGGTTATGATGACTATAGTAATCTTTGACTTGCTACTATTCCCTCTCCTGAAAGTGCTGGGGCTATGTCAAAACATAAACTTTGGAGAAAAGGGGGTTGGAGTAAGGATTTTTGTTTATTCTGATAAACAATTACGGTAGTCATAGTAATACTGATTAAAAAAAAAAATAGAAACCAACAAAACAAACCAGTATAATAAAACCAACAAAAAACAATAATAAACCTGTTCTAGGCTTAATGCCGTGACACTGTGAACTACTCCTAGATACAGGAATAACTTCAGTTGTAAGGGACTTCTGAAGGACATCTGACCAAAACTTACGCTCAAGTCAGGGCTGGTTTCAAAATTAGATTTAATTTCAAAGCTGGACCAGGCTGCCCAGGGCCTTGGTCACACAAGTTTTGAACATTTCCCAAGTAAAGAGTAAACCCACCAGTGCCCAACGAGGAGCAAGAGAAGACATGGCTCTGAACTGCTTTAGCTTATAATCCTGTGCTCTGGATGGACTTTTCTTCTTTGTGCTCCCCTAGGATGTGAAGGTGCAGCTGGATATACTGTCCTGTGCTGAATTCTCCACCTTTCTGTTCTTCCCCAGAGGCATCCACAGAAAATAAAAATGTCATGCACAATTTTAGGTAGCAAAAAAACCAAATATATTTTCATGACAATGACTATTCTAATTATGGTCTAATTAGAATAAAAGCAAGGGGGATATTTTTAAAGACACTTTCTCAGAAGGGAGAAATTTTATTTGCTTCAACTTTCCTTCTTCCCCAACTCCTCCCTCCTCTGTGGTTTGAAGCCACAAAGGAAAGAAAAACAGTTTAGGAAAAGAGAGGTGATTTAAGTGAATGCTGGCATTTATTTCTGACCGCTGCAAGGCTATTTTAATCTTATCAAGAAAGATTTCTTCAATACAATCAGTTAGTGGAATTGGGTATAATTAATGGTTCACTGCGTATTTTATGTTTGGAACTGTATATTAGCAGCATGCCCTTTCCCGTGGCTTTCTTGTCCAGGTTGCTTTTTTTTTCTTTCTTTTGTTTAAAAAGTAAGGAAGGTACTGTCTTTAGAAATAGTGGGTGAAGTTTCCTTTTGTAGACTCCAGTTTTGCAGACTGATCTTTGTTTCTAATGAAGAAGAGAAAGTTTCTTCTGCATTGATGCTCTTGGACTCATCCAAAGACAAAGCATTTTTGGTGTTAGAATTTGATGGTTTCAAAGAGTTTCTCCTTTGCAGCACAAATTCACTCAGCTTGTCTAAATGAAGAGCTTCATTAAAGAACTAAACAAGAAAAGTCATGTTGCCCCAAATTATGCTGAACTCTCCTTGGGTGATACTTTTGAAAAGAATTCTTATGGGATCAGCAGACATCTCGCTGCAGATGGCTGATATTTCTAATTGGCATAGGTTTTACTACCAGCTAATTGTCTGCTTAAAGCCAGTTGGGTAAAGCAGGTGAAGTAATAGCCCATGAGACATTATAGGTGATTAGTAAAACTAAAGTTCCTTGAAAGACTGAGGTGTCAACTGACTGCAAGTCATTTCTTCACTAAAATTTCTGCAGTTCGGGAGGACTGGATGGTATTATCAAGAAAATGAAAAGTGAAGTGGTTAAGCTACTCAGCATGTACAAAAGATGGGCATGTGAAAACCAAACCAAAACAAAAAAAAAACCCTCTAGATTATATCTGATGAAATAAAAAGAAAAATTGGCAGTTGAAGGGCTGATAACAAATGGGAGCGAGATGCAGAGCGAAATTTTCATCATTCCAAATGGAATTAATTTCTGGAAATCTGGAGAAGGGAACATGTTGTTGGCAATGTTATTGATCTGGGATTTTTTCATACGTGATCTCAGTAGCTTAGAAATAGGCTACATGTCAAATAAAACAGTGGTTATGGGGGGGGGGAAGAAGATAACATTAAATCAAAATTTACTTTGATTCTGGCCAGAGAACAGCTACATGATCATATATTAATGATTCATAGAGAAATTTGCTTAAAAGCATAAAACTTGAAGAGTAAGTATAGCATGTGAATCTGAATAGGCTATAAAAATATTATAGTAAAAAAATCTCTTAGGGTAAATTATTAAAAGCATGTAGGAATTTAAGAAAAATTGAGCCTTTTTATATCTACTTCGTGTCACTGTTACCCACTGAGCCTCAGATTTTTAAGGACTAGAAAGGACCCTATTTCCCATGAGAATTTAAAATGTTCCCACAGCTTGCACACACCTCATGGAATTGGCAGCACCCAAAACACCCCGTGCTGCTCCGGGAAGCCTTCTCCTCCACCCAGCTTTGTTAAATCGGTGTGTGTGTAGAGGAGGCAGCCCCAGCTGACACCAAGAGACCCCAGATCATTCATTCAGTAATGAAACATTACAGAACACACATGATCTGTTCATTCTTTTGAGACTTCTTGATATATCCTACAATAAAATCTAACATTACATTTTCACTGAAAATGACAGTCATGATCCTATCAGATCTTGCCATGGGGAAACCTAACTTTTAGATTTGAAATAACTAAATAAAACTAAAGGCAAGTCTTAGAAGCAGTAATCCACATGTCGGCATCCTCGTATCTATCAGCCTCCAACTTTTGGGGAAGTTTGGGTCAAGCATTGAATTGAAAAGTGGAGGTTCTTGGAGCAAAAGCATTGTGTGATATAAACCTGGATGGCCCCAGCCTAGTCTTTTAAATTCTGGCAGACTCATATTTAAAGAAATGCTTTGCTGTCAGCAAACAAACATTGGAATAATTGTTCTCTAGGGGGAGAGAAACACCACTTAAAATGCAGACACACACCCAATTCCTCATTTTTAGAGCATACTAAAAGTTTGATATGCTAGGATTTGGCAAATTGATCAGGGAATCTGCAGGTTGTACAAGAAATATTTGCCCATTTCTCTGTCTACACCATTTGAAATCAAGTTTTGAGGTGTTTATCATTCAACGATAGAAAACATTATGATTCAAATCACCCCTATTTTACGTCATCTTACAAAAATTACAACAGAGAAATAGAATGATCCTTTGTGAGGTTTCCAACTTCATCTTAGAACAAGTAAGCTCATGGAGGCCTCTGAGCTTCACTACCTGCTGAAGGTTTCATCTTGGATGTTCCCAGTAGACTTTGCTGCTCTTGGCCATTTCATGGAGGGTATCTGCCTGCTGGCTCTTACAGCTTCAGACTAGTGCTTTAATTCTCAAGGTTCCCATTTGGTCCTTGATGGACAAGGCAGGTGATGTCCTAGGTACTGGGATAACCTGAATTTTAATTACCTCTAATCTGAGACAGACAGATATTCTTTGAGAAGAAGTGTGGACACAAAATATTTACATACAATTGTCTGTGCAGATCTCAGGGCAAAAAATAACGAAATGTCTTTTAGTCACCATGACCACTACAAATAATAAAATTGAGGTGTCATCCTATTGGTTTGATTATGAAATTCACACAGCGATATCCTGAAGGAATGATTGAGAATATTTTATCATCATTATTTCTGCTGAAGTTTTCTTTTATCTGTTCACCTACTTAAAACTGCTAAACAAATGCCACCTGGAAACCACGAACAACTTCAGATCATTCATATGGATAAGCACAATGTTCTCACAGATATTATTGCACAACATTATCTGGAAGAGGCAAACGTGCTGTGATTAAAACACCAAGGGAAATAAATTTTGTTTTCATGTATTAGGAGTTTCAGGTTTGAAATAATTTTTGCCTTGAAAACTCAAGACATCAACCAGTTTGCAAACAGTAGGATGCTTCATGCAATACCAGTTTTTACAGAAATATTAAATGCTGTTTTCATGTAAGATTAAAAATTATTGCTCATGAGTTCTTATCCTATAAGGTATTTCATGGTCTTCATCAGATGCTAGACTCACAGCAAAGTCTCGGGTTTTGCCTGGGTAAGTCAGATCTCGCTGAGACCACCTTGGCTTGGCCCACTCACAGCCCTGGTCTCCTTCCTTGCAGCTAACCCATCATTCATTATTTTAGAAACCTAATGGATCTACCTGAAAACTCTGCTGAAAGAACAACCCAGTCCCTCAAATCGGTTCCCTTTTCTTGCAGTGATACATTATGGGCAAGGCAACACACAGAGTAAATCCCAGGTGTTTCTGTCCCCGGGGTTTGGAAACCCCAGGCACCAAACTTACAGTTTGGAAATGGCTTTGTAAGGAGATTTTTGTTGTTGTCCTTGTAATGCTCATATTTGCATGCTGATTTTCCTTCAGCTGTTCTCTACTGACAAGCTGAAAGACTATTTTGATGAAGTCCCAGTGGGAATGACAAACTCGTTTATCTTCAGAAATGCTCTCAATCAGCAGCAGTCACCGTCATGGCCTTGGTCTTGTACCCTCCTTTCCCTCGTTGCCACTTCATGACTCTGTCCTAAAGCTGGTTTGGTCTGTGACAGGGATGGAGGCAGCTCTCCATGGGCTGGCCAGTTGGGCATGGGGTGCTCCCTCCCAGTGCTGCCTCTAGCCCTGTACACCTTCTAAAGGGAGTTTGGATGTCTGTGTGGGAGAAATCTGTGGTTTCCCAGGGCACCTGGCTCCATGCAGGGGGTTATGTGGGGATAGCCCAGTGGTAGTTAATGAAGGTGAGTGCAAACCCCAGGAATGGGTTAGGAAAGACTGGATCTCGTAAAGTCCGTGTGGTCAGGGGCGTGATGGGGTCAGCAATGCCCCATGTCCTGACATGGTGCTGATGGCAAATTAAAACCAGTGCAGCTGAATCATTGCATGCAGAGTTATTGTGCAAAAACTAGGCACAAGATGCATCAACCAAGATGACACCTCTGTCCTCCCTTGGGTGTGCAGCCCACCCATGCCGTAGCACTGCCAGAGATGCCCTAGGCTGTTTTGGTGCATAAATGACTCTTTTAGCACAGTTGAAGTTTCCAAAAATGTAGGAAGAATTATGCTAGTGTGCAAGAAAAGAGCTGGTGTGCATTTGGGGAGCACCAGGCTAAACCTGTCCTGCTTTGTCTTTAAGGACCAGAGGGGGTGGGCCAGACATAAGGGCCAGCTGGGGGTTTAGGGTGGGTTTAGGTTTAGGTCTAAGAGGGGGGAAGAGGTGGAGCTTGGGTTTTGCTTTTGCTTTCACTTCTGGAGACTGGAGGGAAGGAGCTGTGCTTGGTCATTGTATTCATGCTCATGAAGGTAATACTTTTAACAGCTTTTTGTGTGTGTGTGTTTATGTTAATAAGCATTTGTCCCATCTTCTAATGCTGAGACCCTGGGTAAAAGCCTCAGCTTTGGCAATGTATTAGGTGTTCTTCAGGTGTTAAAAATAAGCAGAATTTATGTTTCCAGCAGTTTAGCCCAAGTTTCTTCAGACAATGAAGAGCTGTTTGTTAGGTACCCTGGTTAATGAAGTGTCCTTTGATAAATAACTTGTCAGATTCAATTTATTATTTCATACCAAAATAAAAGAGAAAAAAATAATGTTGAAAGTCTGGCTTAAATGTAAAACTAGGGGGAGTGGGGGGTTTAGACAAAGCTGTTAAGAGTGAAAATTAGTTTTGGTGTATTGGTGTAAGGGGTTTCAGCCTAAACCTGCTGCAATCAGTGAATGTTTTGGGACTGGATTCAGTGGTGTTATGGGTGATCTGTGCTGTGTTGTGAACGTTTCTGACATATGAGAGTGACACCGGTTTCTCTTTGTGTAAGTTGGTTTTGGGATAATTCCATCCCAGGGAGTGACTTCCCCTTCTGCACAGCCTCAGTAATCAGGGGCTTTTTTGTGTTTTCATTCCTTGGTATCAAATATCTTGGAAAATCAGACGCTTTGCAGGGAAACTCCTCTTAAGGAAAGTGAGTGTTAAGGGGAGAGATTTGCGCTGCTCTGGGCTGCCTTAGGGACTTGGTCTTCCATGGTCTGGAGCTAATAGAGGGGAAAGAGAAAAAGCCCAGGGCAGCTAAGCAGCAGCCTGTTGTTTATGGAGTTCATATCTTGGTGATAAAATACTGGTAATCTGTGAATCCTCATAGATTTTAAGAAAAAAAATTCTGACATTTAGCCAGTGCAATAAAGTTGTGAGAGCTTGGTGTGCAGAAGTCAAGTAACTGAAGGTTCTCTCCTGTGCTCCCTGCACACGATGTTTTCAGGATTGTTAATTAGATGTTAACTAATGTGGAAGCTCATACTCTTCTGTTTTTTTGGTAATTCCCCTCTAAGGTTTATCTGAGGTGATGTGGGTATTAATAAACTTCTTCTTGGTTGTTAGTTACTACGACACTATTAATAATGACAGACTCTTTCTACGTGGAATTTCTTAAGTGCAAAGATTGTTCAAAAAGAAAAAAAAAATCCCCCCAAAACACCTGAAAACCACTCTATTTTCTTTTGGTAACAATACATGTCAAAATTGTGATGAGGAGCTTCCCAAAGCTATGCTCACCTTGCTTCTTGGGGCTGGAGGCATTTGGGTCC
>VZTO01011453.1:68594-81973 GCA_013400615.1 Syrrhaptes paradoxus | reverse complement strand
CTCTTTCTACGTGGAATTTCTTAAGTGCAAAGATTGTTCAAAAAGAAAAAAAAAATCCCCCCAAAACACCTGAAAACCACTCTATTTTCTTTTGGTAACAATACATGTCAAAATTGTGATGAGGAGCTTCCCAAAGCTATGCTCACCTTGCTTCTTGGGGCTGGAGGCATTTGGGTCCGAGCAGTTTCCACCTGGGAAAATTGTCAGCTTGGTTTAAGGCTCAGGCTCTCATCCAGGACATCCTTCCTAGCCATAGGAAAGAGCTAGTCCTTGGTGAGATGTAAGAAAAACCTGAGTAGTTTATTCAGCTGCTGAAGATTGATTAACCTGGTATGTCTGAACTGTTGGCAGGGTTTGTCACAGGTGGGGTGGGTTGCAGTTGCCTGGGTGCTCCCTTTGGAATGCGGTGATTTTCTGAAAAAAAAAAAAAAAAGCGCTGGCTACTGTATATGGCTTAAGGGAATTGTTAAACATATGAGAATTAAATTGTATGTGTACATGCATCTACATCATTTTAGTACCCTCTAGGAGACTTGTTTTCCCAGTTACTTCATCTTCTAGCACTCTTCAGGAGTGCTGTCACTGCTGATGTTGTGCTGGCTGTGTCACATTGGGTGCAAAGTACAAAACCTGAGGGTGGCCTTCAGTGCTTTGTTATGTTTTGTCATTGAATTTCATTAGGGTGATATACAAGAAAATAATTGTCATGAGTTTAATTCCCCCCCCCATGCATTTATGTCTTTGCCATCCGTTTTTAATAAATGTGGTACTTTGCCTGGAGGAGATGCTGCGTGTCCTTGGTGTGCCGCTTTTATTTGTGGGGTCAGGATGTGAGAAAAATGACTAAATATTTTATTGGACCCCTGAATGTTTCCTTTGGACTCCTTGTGAAGAGGAAAAAATGAAACAAATCTGGAAACATTTCAGAGGGATCTGAGACTGTGCTCTTGCTTCTTCCATCACTAGATGGCACGCTGTGTGTAGGAATCTCCTTCTGCCTTGGCTGGAGCTTGGAGATGCTGAGCCCTGCCAAGCGCTGAGTTAATTTGTGGAGACGCAGAAGTAACTGAGCAATGACAAGCGGTTTACTTGAAGAAAACCTGGGTGAAAGGGACAAAAGCTGAGCAGACAATTAACTCTGAGGAGATGTCTGTGGCACACGCTGAATGGGCAGATAGCAGGGAACGGGTGCAGATGACAGGCGTCAGGCCGACAGCTCTCGGTTGGGTATGACACAGGCAGAAGTGAATGTTTGCTGCTAAAACATGAGTGTGCTGTGATTTTTTTTTTTAAAGATATTATTTCTTTTTAGTGTAGATGCTACTGGCACACAATAACTATTAAAGAACAGCAAAATTCAATTATCATTTAATATTCCTAATGGTTGTTATCAAATGTGTTCCCTGAACCACAGCAAAGAGGTGTCAATGGCAGTTTACGCACACATAAAGAGCAGGAACAAAACCAGTGCTTGGGAAGTTTCACCTGGCAGCTGCCAAGCTCCCCCTCTGTTCCCCCAGTGACAAGTGCAGATCTGCTCTGCCTTATTTCTAAGGTGAGTTGCTGCTTGTTCAACATTTGCTCAAAAAAAAAAATTCCTACAGGTATTCTGGGCTCTGAACCTCTAGCAGGTGCTCTCACTGGCTCTTTCGGGAGTGCTCCTGACCCAGCCCCATCTCCTTCAATACCTTGCATGGGAACATCCCCAGCTCCAAACAGATCAAACTCTCCTCACCCCTCTACCCAACCCCTGCCCAGGAAGGGCAATTATCTTCCTTAATCTTCCACTTACTACTAAATATGGTATAATTATGCTGAAATCTTCTGCAGGGAGCCAGGGTATAACACTGCCACAAGAGTAACGGGGACCTCAGTGAGCCAGGACCTCATTGTTGAAGTTGGGTATATCAAAGCTATCAAAAAGTCACCTGTAACTGCTCTAATGTTTTCCACAAAACTCTTCCCATCTGTATTAGATGAAATATAGCACCCACACTGATACCACTTATTGTGTCTTGGATTCAAACCCCTCTGAGAGCAAGAGACAACTGCAATTGGCATCCCCTATTTAGGATGCTGTGGTAGGGCAGGTCTTGGCTAATTGCCTTCAAGAGGAGAAAGCTGGGTAATGAAAGGAGTATTGATCTGTGTACCAGGGAGTGTTGCTCCTTTGAATTTGAGGAGATTGATTCATGATACTCAAGTCTCTTCAGCTTAGAGGCAATTAAGGAGTTGGTACATTATTCCAAGGAATGTGACAAATCCCAGTTTTGACAGATGTCTGCAATTCCCCTAATGGGATTCCAAAGCAAAGGTAAATCATCGATGGAAGGCCTATTTCATCGATATTTTACATCTTCCCTCTACTGGGTAAATTTTTGGCAACTTAACGGCAATCCTAAACTTAAATATCATGGGAAGATCAACCGCCTACAGAAGACTTTGGAGTTTTGACTGTTTCTGTACATACTTGTCATGAAAACAGCATGATGTACTCTATTTCAGATGCCATTAAGAGCTCCAAAAAGGCATTGCATATTGTCTCAGTTGAAGACAGCTGGATCAACAAAATCTTTGAAAAATATGTCTTCAGCATCAGTGGGACTTCTAACAGGCTTAGGTAGTTTTATCACCCTTTGAAGAAAAACCTGGCACTGTAGTTAATAAAGGAACAGGCAAAGCCCCAGATTAATTTAAATGCAACAAAATCCAGTTTCCAATATAAAGAACTAAAATCAAACCTATTTGTATAAACATGAAGCGTGACTTCTTTTAAGATGGTTAGTTAATCAAAATTCCCTAGAAAATAGGGGAATATAGCTCTTGTAGAAGGGCAAAGTGACAAAAAAAAAAATACCAGCAAATTCTTAAAAGAGAGTGCTGAGTGAATACCTTCAAATTACATTGCACTTGCAGAGGAACAAACAGTGTCTGCAGGAGGCATCTGAAACCCAACTCTCCTTTCTGCCCAGCAGTCAGGTTCCTGTTTATGTTATAGGTTTTGATTGGGGGTGTTT
Organism: Syrrhaptes paradoxus; assembly: GCA_013400615.1. Classification (NCBI taxonomy): domain Eukaryota; kingdom Metazoa; phylum Chordata; class Aves; order Pterocliformes; family Pteroclidae; genus Syrrhaptes; species Syrrhaptes paradoxus. The sequence continues at coordinate 78,956 of VZTO01011453.1, read as the reverse complement.
TTAAAGAAAAAAAAATAACCTAAAATAAAACACATGTTCAAACATGTTAACTGTGAATTTATTAGGTTTTTTATAGCATAACATCATCAGACAAAATAAGTTAAACCATTGTATGCATATTGACTGTCCACCTGAGGTCTATTTATTCTAGAAAGAATTAGGACTTTTGTTTCTTTTCCCATTTCACCTCTAATTTTATCATGCTTTGATCATCTTGGAAGCTATTTTAGAGCAGTTAGTGCAGTGAACTAGATTTTTTTTAAAAGTGTTGAAATTGAGATTGGTCTGTTTGCTTTAATTTTGGTTCTGGTTCTTCTGTCATTGAGCATCTACTTGTGCATGTGCCAAAATACTGTTCCTCTGCAAGTGATCTCTTCCACTAGGTCTGTACCCAAGGAGACATGGCCTTAGATCATTAAGGAAATCTTGCCTTTTAAATTAAATACTTAATTTTAAACAAGGGTCAAGTTCTTTTCTTATCCAGTAAGTTTGTTTTTATATATTTTAAAAAGTTTATATATTAAAAAAGCTTGTTTTTATGTATTAAAAAAAAAAATGTATTGACATGGCAACTCCTTATTCTTGCTGCTACTCCTGTACCAGGACTGCTGACCTGCAGCAGCCAGGAGAGTATTCCTTAAATGAAAGGAGAGACTTCATTATATTCCTGGCAATTCAAAAGGCCTGCTCAACTGGGTGTACTGGAAATGTTCAGCTGCAATCAATCACTTTATTATTTTAATCTTACACAGTTGATTTTTAAATGTTAACATCTAATATGGTTATCAAGCTATTGCTTCCTCTGCTTATGGAACCTCTCAAGTGAGGTCAGGCACGTTTGTTTAATCACCAATTTTATACCTGGCCATTGATGTGACAGTGAGTCTGGCTGCTGTGCTAACTACTTATTTTTGTTTGGCATTCAGATCAGAGCATACACTGAAATCAGCACTGTACTGACTTTCAGGTCCATAATCCTTGGGGAGTCAGACAGGGGGAGAAGGAAATAATGAAAAAGAATATTAATTAAAATTTTAATTTGTTAGTAGAGCTTTGGGAAACACAGAAACTTTCACTCCCCATATATTGAGCAAAAGCAGTGCACATCACTATAAGTATGGCTGCTGCAGTGATGCATACTGTTATTAGTTAGTCATTAAACATAAAAACTAGAATAAAGAGAGTTTAATTAAAGACTTTCCTATTCTGTGCCTTTCTCCACAAGATGTGCATTCCAACAGCAAAGGAGCCTCTGTGTGCATCCATCACAATACATACTTTGGCTTTCCATCTGCAAAATTTCTCAAAAATAAGAACAGTTTTATTTTTTTCCATATGTATCTGTTCTAGATTGTGGTGAAATGTGTGGGAAAAGCACTGCGTGTTGATTCCAGTAAGGACTTGGATGCTTTATTCTGACTGTAAGAGTAAAACTTATGTGTATTGTAATACATGCCTGTGTAACTATCCAACAGTGATGCAGTTTTAGTGGTAGCAGACATTGTACAGAATACAAATGGCAGTTCTGGTGGTAAAAATCCAGGAGATACTAATTTTCAAGTATCTTTCATAAGGATGCATATTACGAGGCCAGAAGGCTCATCCTTTAAGCGCTCATCACAGCTTGTTCTTAAAGCCTGAATAGTTATCCCCATAAAGTGGGATCACTGCAACTGTAAAATATTTCACTAGACCAAGTTTTAGTATAAATAAATAAGTCTAAATGGGATTTAAGATGGTAGATCAGGCACGGGTTCTTTTTAAGGTCTGTAATGCAGATAGAAACACTTTTCGTGGAAATTATACATATATTCTAAAAGGAAGAATAAAAGGAAAAAAAAAAGGGGTTATTTTAACTTGGAGACTACATGATGGAGGAAAATGAACACAAAGATTTAATGTGTGTATGAAAACCTAGAAATTAATTGAGCAGATGTATTATCCAGGATGTTTGAAGCTAAACAGCACAGGTGGTGATGGTATCAGCAGTGCTCCTGTATCTAGGAGAAATGAGTGTTAAGAATGTGTGATATTTTTCAATTTCTAGCCTAAGAACACACCTTCATCCAGTGACCGCTGAAGTAAATGGAATGGAGGGAAGGAGGCAAAAATGAAGTAGGTTTTATTTGAATGAGCAGTCATTTGGGTCTGGAGTTGGAAAAGGTGGCAGCTTGCTCAAATACCTTCACCTGGTGTAAATCTCCATCTGAAATGTGAAATCTCCATCTCCATACCATGTGAAAGGTATGGGGTAATAGAATGAGGCTGGAAGAGGAAGAAAGTCCCTGTAATCTTACCAAAAAAACAGGCTCTCTGCATCATCCAAAATTTGACTCTCATCTTCTTCTTTGTAGCATCTCTATAAGGCAATAGTAATGAGTAATTGTATAATCTATATGTAATATTACTATGTATAAGTTACTAAAAATATATATAGTAATATAAGAGCAACAAGTTCTTGCAGTATTCCCATGCTGGACCTGTGTGAGACAGTGGCGTGGGGTAGACTTATACTAAGGTAGTTTATTGGGAAGTTAATTTATTTAAGTGAATATGCTGTAGATTGCAATTAGTGACATTATTTCTCAGCAGTAAAAACCTATACTGTGTTTTGCTCTAAACTTAAACGTTCCCCAAAGAATCAAATGAAGCAATGTAACATAACTTCTGTCCTTATTTGAAGGTATCATTTAGTATATAATTCCTATGAGCAGTTCTTTGATTAAGAAGTATTGCTGCTATCAACGCCACTTTTCTATTGAATCTTTTTATACAAGCATACAATGCAAATCTGGAAAGGAAAATGTATTCTTTCTTTCAGTCACTCATCCCTGTAAACCCCAAAGACAAAGAGCTGAAATTCCTGAGGGTGAGGTAGGAGCATTTATCACTCCAAATTCTGGTACATAAAGCCCAGGAGATCAGACTGGTTTCTGAATGCTGAGAGACAACTGACATTATACTTAAGAAAAAAAAGAAGGGGAGGGTGGAATTTACTTGAGAGCTTTTGCAGTGGAAAAACAGGGTGAAAAACATCATGTTGCAGAAATAGAGAAAAAATGAGATTTATCCGGGATTACTTCTTTTAGAATCCTAGGTGAGCTGAAATCTTTCTTAAGAAATGGGTTAGACCCTGTCACGTTTTATTTAATAACTCTCAGTGTGACACCCAGCTCCGATACAGCTGCTCATATACAGGGACCTCACAGCAGTGATATTTTTAACCCTGTTTTATAGATAAGAGAATTAAGGTAAGAAAAGGTGAAGATAGGTGGCAGCAAGTGCCAGAAATTGAGCCCTATGGGCTTGTGGGTGGAGGTTCAAATTTCTCAGCTCCCTCATGGGGCACGTGCAAGGGTTTAACTAGCCCTGTGCAACCAAATAACAAATCCTTAAGTTTTAAACTGCGAGATTGTACAGCTCAATGGGGTATCTTTGGGTGTCAGTGCTTATTTTCCCTACAGTTCCTGTGCAGTCGAAATGTATCCCTCAAGCTCTGTCTTGGGGCACAGTGTGCTCTATTTCTGGCTTTAACTGGAGAAAGATAAAGGGGGATGCACAGTGTGTTCTTGTTCTGTTAAAAGTGTAACAGTATTTGTTTATATCTGCATCTCTTATTAGAAGTTATTTTTTTAATGTAAATTTAAGGCATATACCTTTTCAGTCAATTTTCCTTTCTAAAAGTATTGAATGAGGACTCTGGATACCGAGACAACACAGTTCATACCCCCACAGCAGATGCTACAGTGATCGTCATCGTATCCGTACGTGGTAATTCCTTAATTCAGTGTCAGTATTGATTACAGCAAAATTGGTTTTGTGGTCCCTTAGGGGTCTGTGTTGAACTTTGTTAGCAGTGACCTGATATATATGTGCTGCTTAGAGACAGGAATGGGACATTGATCTCTCCAACACTACCTACCAGTAGGGAGGTTCTGTTTTTAAGTCTTGGACATTACATTCTCCATCCTGCACACACCTGTTTCCCCTGCATGATAAAATCCTGCAGGACTTTACAAATGCCTGAAATTCTAATTTTCTTCAACAAATATTGACCTGTGCATGGCATAAAGTAACCATGTCCAGCAGGAGGTGGGGCAGGAGGACTCTCCACACCGGAGAGAAATGCCCTGGGAGATGGATGTATTTCTCTTTAGTTACAGGACAAGCCCATATCTGCTATAGGTCGGAAGATCAGGTGTTATCACTGCAGTCAGGCATAATCATTTAGGTTGAGGATAAATGGGTTATTTATACACTGGGACCAATATTCATCTTAATCATGAAATGATTAGGAAATGCCAACTTCAGACTAAACTTTTTTTTTTTTTTAACAGCCACAGAAATCTCTAGGGAATTCCATGTGTGTGCCCTGGCAGATTTAAGTCTCCACAGATATCATAATTGAAGTGAAAACACCGACAGCTTTTTATGACAAGGCAGTTTGACTATTCACATTTCTTGGTATACTTGATCACCACAGGAAATTTAACTCTTTAACTCCAATTAGTCTTTTAAAGATGCACGTATCTCCAGGAAAGTGGAAGCAAACAAATCCATATTAGGTGGGTTTGGGCCAGACTTTTCTTACACACTTTCAGTTCCTGAGCTGCCATGGATCCTTACTGACTTTTTTCCTCTCCACTACCCCAATTCCTCCTGCAGTGCATCTGCCTGGCTGCAGAGCCACTGTGTTTGTAGAACTAAATTTTATGAATCCAAAACACAGCATTGAGATCTTCTGTGTTGGGCTCCTCTTTGGGTAAATAGCAAGATCTGGCAGCTGATTCTTTATTTTTAAAGCTGTTCTTTTCGCTTCTCTGAGATGCAGCTATTGTGCTTGGCGAGGTTTGTTAGGAATTGCTTTTGTTTCATAAAGCAAGTTGTGAATTATTAAATACTTTGGCCTCCCTGCACCAGTGGACCTTGCTTTGATATGGTTAAACACCTGAGAGGTGAACCTTGAGGCTTTCCTCGCTGTGGGGTATAAAATACGGATTATTTCTTAAGGTGAAAAAAAAAAACCTCTCTTTGAAAAGTGTTCAGTGAGAAAAGTGTGCAAGGTTACTGCAGCCCTAGGGCAACAGTAATGTATGCTCCACAAGCTACACAAGTTTGACATTGTGGTGTTTATTTTGTTTTGTTATTTTTTTAAAAAAGCTGCTGCAAAACAGAGCATTTTACAGCACTTATCAGTAGGCAGCTCTTACCAAGATCTTTGAGATACTGTGGGCTTCATGAATTAATGCATCAAAATTAATGCATCGCTACAGAGTTTGAAATGTTGTAGTCATTCTGTGGAGAACTTTACTTTCATGTGAGAACATTAAGTGAGGGGGTTTGCTATTTCTGCACAGAGGTACTGCCATGACCCTGAAGGCACAGGGCAGCTTGAGCTTGTTTTCAGTGGGGTCCAGTGGCGGTACCTGGTTCAGCAGTCTGGTCATGGTTTGTCTTTCCTGCATGGGACCAATGCAATGGCAAACAATTACAAATAAATGCTGTGCATTTAATGATTTATATATTATTGATAAAAAGGCAGGATTTGTTTTACTAATGCCAGCTGACTGAGGATGAAATCCTCAACTTGCTCTACTGAAAAACACTAAACATCTTAAGAAATTAAACATGTTACCTTTGTTGTCATGCTGATCTGTCCTAGGAGAGATGTTTATCCAGGGTAAAGTATAGCTATATAATGCAACCTCAAGGCAACCAGAACTTAGCAAACTGTGTAGATCTGCTTCGTTAACAATCCCAGACAAATCCAGTGACGAGGGGATGCTGCAGCCTCCCTTTGGTGGGCAGCACAGAAAGGCTGTCCCATGGAGCTGTACCTCTAAAAGGTAAATAAAACCAAATTCCACAGAGCTTTTCCTGACTTTAATAATATCTACAGCCATTGAAATCTATCCTGGTGATTGCTGGAGGGACCCCTCTTCCTGCAGGGAGCATTTGTTGTGTGGGCTGGTTCCATTCTGAGAGATCCTCTCTAAGCTGGGTGGTGGGTACCCTGTTAGGAGGAAATGATGCCAAGTAAATCCATTTCTTTATTCTGGAAGATGTGCCTGGTCTCAAAATAGTGAAAACAACTGAATATTGTCCTAAAATATTTTTTATTCTTAAGTGGGAACCGCATTGTTTAATCTAGTTCATTGACCTGCTTAGATCTGCTGACGCTCTCTAGGGGAACAGAGATCTATACATCCTCTTTTTATTGTTATTATTATTTTAAAACAAAAAATAAAGGGTAAGGTTTAAGTGCTTCCCCTATTCTCTCTTACCTTGCTGTTTTCTGCGTTGCCAGATTCCTCCTGCTCAGTGGAACAAGGCTGTGTGAGAGAAGGATGTGTTGCTGTGATCATCAACGGTCATTTTTAGTGTCAGTCTCTGCCATAACCCATACCCCTGTACAGTCCTCAAAAGAATGACTTCTCCTATCTTTGGGGATACCTGGATTTTATCAGTTCAAAATAGCTTTTTTGGAACTGCAGCTCAGTCATGAATTGACCTTCCCTGACCTCTGGTGTTATTTTTCTGACTTTCATTAATTGCATTTGTAATTAAAAACTGGAAATTATAAATGTATAGGGAAACTATGTTTTTCTGTATTACTGTTTAACTGTATTACTAATAATTTCCTGGTTTTACCCTTAAACTTTCAGCCTCTGCACATCTTGGTGTTAAATGCATGCTCAAGGCTGATTCCTAAGCAGCTAGTCGATGTACTTGACTGACTTGAAGACAGAGTTTGCGTCCTTGACAGTGATGCCTGTGGCCTTTTCAGATCCCAGGCCAATGTTTGAAGTATGGCATGAGATGTCTGCCTTTATTGTCCTCCCCCTGCTTCCCAACGTGTTAAGCATTTTGAGCCTGTGATAGCTGTGGTTGTGACCCAAAAATCTCTTCTTTGAGCTCTCTTGCCAGGAAAGACTATGGCACTATAAATTACTCACTAGTGTATATATACTATATATCCTCAGGTTCCTGGGCTGGCTGGGATCACAAGGAAGCCTTTGGAGAACAAGCACGTATGTGCAGATAATTGTGGAGCTGGTTACTGTTGATAAATTAAGTGCCAGATCTTTACTCCTAATCTTTAATCACATGTCCAGCTTTGGTTTAATTATTCATAGCTGCTGGAAACAATCTTGAAATGATGTTCACGTTCACAAAAACACTTAAATATGGTCCAGGACTATAGTTACATGCTTAAATATATTATTAAGTGCTTGTTCTTCAAAAATATTCTGTACACTTGGGGTCATGTGCCTAACTGAATGGAGAGGCTAAGAGAAAAAAGAGGAAAAATTAAGATATTATTACAAGAGGGAATCTCTCTTCCTAGTCCAGTGGTAGATCGGCTGAACAGAACTTGGCCAAAATTTTCAAAGAAAGATATTAAATTTAGTTATCCTAGGCATTCTTGGCAACATTCCTTGGTGGTGAGGGTGGGTGCTTTGGCTGTTGGGGTTGGTTGGTTGTTTCTGTGGGGTGGTAGTGTTTTTCTTGTGGATGGTTTTGGTTTGGGTTTAAGTTTGGATAAATGGTTTTGTTTGTAGCTAAAAGGTTTTGAGTCATTTGAAACAATTGACTGCCAGTACCTGAGGCGTTTCTCCCACAGCCAATGCTAAATGGAAACTGCAGTCCAGAAATGTGATTTAGAACTTTTGACACTGAGTGATTCCTCCCAAGAATGACCTGAAAAGCAAACAGCTAAAACCCCACTCTAGATGGATAGTGGAGAGGTTGAAGCATACCTCCTATACTCTTAAAAACCTAAACCTCTGTTCTGTGTGCTGTGTTGGAAGAATAAATGCATTTAGCTCAGATTATTTTAAATGGTGTATCCTGCAGGTACATGGGTGTTTGTGGATTATGTTGCACATTGTTGTAACCCCGTATATATCCGGAGCACTATACACAGTCTTGAGATTCCATCTCAAGATGACTGTGCGTGTAGTAGTGCATTTTAACAAACCAACAATGTGGGGAAATTTGGTTTCTTCTAATTCTTTAACAGAGCTATGACTTTTTTTATATTTGAATTTGATAACTTTTGTATAGATTTCTATCCTTTTATTTGCTGTTTCCTTTGTGGAAAAACCCCGAGGGAATTTATTAAACTGAGTTTGGTGAGGAATGTTATCTCTCGCAGAATGTGTTTTGCTGTATTGTCAGAAAACAGGGTTATTCTGAGAGCGGAATAATGGAGATAGCTATGATTTAAAGAACGGAAAGAATTCATGACAGGAGTGGAGATCTGTCCTTGTTGGGAGCCTGCACAGTGTACTTGATCACAGGTATTGATTCAGCCCATCAAAATGTGTTGTAGTAAATGTAATTTATGCTCTGACCTTCAGCCAGCTCTCAGCCGGAATAGAAAAAAACACAGTACAGATACTTATGGATAGGTCTACTTATCACTTGCTCCAAGGAAACACAGGATAGATGTATGAATTCAAGCAACTGTGCTGTCTGGAGGGTGAGGTGGAGGCAAGGAGGACTTTTCAGTGGAAAAACATGTGGAAATATCCATTCTGTGGGCACAAAACCCCTCAGATAAAGAATTGTAACTCCCAGAAAACAAACAGCTCTCCCCTGGCCCCGTTTTTCAATTCCATTATGATTTTTTTTTATTATTATTAGATGTTAGGTCTTTTTAATTTTATTTTTGTTTAGGCCGATTCACTAGTCTGGGAATTCCTGTAGTCACTTGCAGACTGTCAAGACAGACAGGAACTATTTACTGTTAGTAACAGAAAAGTAACCTGTTGCCTAACCTTTGAGCAGGGTGGGGAAAAGTCTGTGAAGAGTCTTCACCTTGAATTCGGTTATAATTACTGTATGAAAATGTATCTAATGAACAAGTCAACTATATGTTAAAGTGCATAATGGCAAGCCCAACTGGTGTGAGTGCTGACAATTTTGTGCATAATTGTGTTGTGTACGGGTATATGTAAATTTGTCTCAAGTGTCAATGTCTCATATGACTGTTATGTTGTAGTTGGTATGAATTTAGGATGACTGTGTGTGTTTGAGGATGGTAAGACTGTAAATTACTTCTGTTGGCCTCCCTTTGTATTTGATGAAAACCCCTCTTATTCTCTGCTGGCTATGAGAACTTAACAAAACTTTCAAAAGAGTGTTTTTATCAGAACTGTTTTCTACCTTTAAGCCAGGCTCCTGATATCATTGCAGATATCATCAGTTGCAGACTGATGGAACTGTATCTTGTTAGCATGCTATGGAAATAAAATAAAAATGCAGTAGCAAGAAATGCCAGCATCTCCCTGTGGTGATACTCTCTGTATGTTATAAGATGCATGCCTTCGATGTCAGGGTGTAAGGGACTTGTGTATGAAACCTTATGTTTTGAGGTGGAAAAAGAGACAGACACTTGTCAGATTGAGTTCTTGACTCAAATGCCTGGGAGGTTCAGCGTGTTAAAGTGCAGTGACCTCGGGATGTGAATCCATTTACACGAGGACCTTTAAGTGGTATAAAGAGCAGGTGAAGTGCTGATCTATGGCTTGCCCTGTGTAAATGTGAGTATTTATGACAGTGATTTGAGACGTATTTGTAGAGAAATAGTTGCAAATCCTGCAGCACATCATAGGAATCATATTTTCTCTTCTGTAGGAAAGAATATGTGAGAATGGGGAGGGTGAGAATGTGGGGAGAATGGTGTCGTCTTGTAGCCTGCAAATCCCGGGTGTAGTTCTGGGTTTTTTTTGTACACAGCTCGAAATAAATAAATAAAAATTAAAAAAAAAAAACCCACCAAAAAAAACCTCAATATCTACAGAGACACCATTTTTTCCCTCAAAAAACCCAAACAAATGAAAAAACCCCCCACCAAAACAACAAAGTGAGAGTGAAGCTTTGTGTGCAAAGTCAAACCCACCAATTCTTACTCCATCTTGGACATCCGACAGCTGTCCCCAGAAGTCTAGCCATCGGATCCTTGGTAGAAATCTTTTGCCTCTCTCCTATCTCCATGGCCTTCTGAAAAGAACGGCCCTCCAGGCCAGAATTCCTGTTCACAGATGAAGAGTTTGCAAATCAACTTGCAATCACCCTAACAAAGCAGGTGGATTTGAGTTCAGAGCTAAGTTCAGGTTCACAGATATGCAGGAGTCTGCCAGCTCAGCAACTGCAAGGTTTTTCTTTGCTTTCTTCCATCTTCTCTGGATAACAGCAGAGCCAGCCAGCAATAATGATCCTGGCAGGGGAAGAAAGGGCAAGTCTGGAGTCCGCTGAGTCACTGCAGGATGTTAGATGAAGACGAGAAAGTCTTTTTCCATATACCATGTCACTGCCATCGTTTAGTCATAATACTATGTCACCTACAAATACCAA
>VZTO01011453.1:2974-67882 GCA_013400615.1 Syrrhaptes paradoxus | reverse complement strand
GGTATATGTAAATTTGTCTCAAGTGTCAATGTCTCATATGACTGTTATGTTGTAGTTGGTATGAATTTAGGATGACTGTGTGTGTTTGAGGATGGTAAGACTGTAAATTACTTCTGTTGGCCTCCCTTTGTATTTGATGAAAACCCCTCTTATTCTCTGCTGGCTATGAGAACTTAACAAAACTTTCAAAAGAGTGTTTTTATCAGAACTGTTTTCTACCTTTAAGCCAGGCTCCTGATATCATTGCAGATATCATCAGTTGCAGACTGATGGAACTGTATCTTGTTAGCATGCTATGGAAATAAAATAAAAATGNTGTTGGCCTCCCTTTGTATTTGATGAAAACCCCTCTTATTCTCTGCTGGCTATGAGAACTTCACAAAACTTTCAAAAGAGTGTTTTTATCAGAACTGTGTTCTACCTTTAAGCCAGGCTCCTGATATCATTGCAGATATCATCAGTTGCAGACTGATGGAACTGTATCTTGTTAGCATGCTATGGAAATAAAATAAAAATGCAGTAGCAAGAAATGCCAGCATCTCCCTGTGGTGATACTCTCTGTATGTTATAAGATGCATGCCTTCGATGTCAGGGTGTAAGGGACTTGTGTATGAAACCTTATGTTTTGAGGTGGAAAAAGAGACAGACACTTGTCAGATTGAGTTCTTGACTCAAATGCCTGGGAGGTTCAGCGTGTTAAAGTGCAGTGACCTCGGGATGTGAATCCATTTACACGCGGACCTTTAAGTGGTATAAAGAGCAGGTGAAGTGCTGATCTATGGCTTGCCCTGTGTAAATGTGAGTATTTATGACAGTAATTTGAGACGTATCTGTAGAGAAATAGTTGCAAATCCTGCAGCACATCATAGGAATCATATTTTCTCTTCTGTAGGAAAGAATATGTGAGAATGGGGAGGGTGAGAATGTGGGGAGAATGGTGTCGTCTTGTAGCCTGCAAATCCCGGGTGTAGNCAGAACAAAACAAAAATCAGAAAACACAACCCAAACCAAACCACCTCCCCCCCAAGAAATCCCCTCCCCCAAACAACCCCTAAAACAAACAGAAAGGCAAACAAACAAACCCACCAAATACCCCAGCTCCTTTGGAAGCAAAAATGCAAATCCAGTCTCGTGGCAAGAACAGAAAATGGCACATCAATTATTTGCCCTGACAAACTAACAAGAATAGGGAAAGGTACAATCTCATTACCAACTTAATCTTCTGGCATTTCTCGGATGCAGTACAAGTGATTCTATCAATCTAGAAACAAAAGGATTATTTTTGGGCCAATTATTCAAGCTCAAATACTCTTGACATATGAAGTGGGTTGATCTGAAAACCCATGGCACCAAAGCTGTCGAAGGCGGACGATATTCTGTTGGCAATATGTAATTTGTTTCTTTAATGAGATTATTTGTCATGCAAATATGCATAGCCTTCTGCCAGACATGCTGCCTTTGCTGCCGTATGGTATTTGTACTGTCTCTGCCGACTTGCCCAGTATGGAAATGAGCTGAACTTTAGGTGACCATTCCTATGAATTTACTTTCGTAATTAGGCTGTCCTTACATCCTGGTGATGCTGTGGGAATGAGGGTGCTGTGGATTCCTCTGGAGCTCAGCTGCTGCACAGCTGCAATTCCCCACCTGGCTTGAAAAGTACTGCCTGGTGCTATTTCCCCACATTTCCTTTGCTCGGGCTGTGTCCTGGTTTTAGCTGGGACAGATTAACTTTCTTCATAGTAGCTAGTGTGAGGCTGTTCTGGATTTGTGCTGAGGAGAAGCTGATCACACACTGATGGTTCAAGCTGCTGTCAGGACAGTCAAGGACTTTTCAGTGTCTCTGCTGTGCCAGTGTCTGCAGGGCAGGAGAAGCTGGGAGGGAGCACAGCCCCTGTTACTAGCCCAGGATCTGACCTCAGGTTTATGACTAAGACCCAGACTAGCCAATGGTCTATTCCATATCATGTGTGTCACGCCTGGTATACAGATGAGGATCTGTCTGGAATTGCTTACTCTTTCTGGGTTGGCTCTCTCCAGGTGGTCTCTTGCTCCATATTTTATATATATACACCTATATATGAAATATATTTCACAAGAAATGTCTAAGTGTATAACCCACAAAATAAGGTTTTAGTCTTTTTGGAAAGCCTTCAGCTCCTCATCTGGTGACATACTTTGCCCCTCTCTGAATAAGTCACTGAATGATGTGTGTATACTCTGTATCACCCTGTATTTCCCTTTTCTCTTTTTTCCTTTCTTTTTCTGTAATGAAAAAGATGCAGCTGTAGTAACAGTCCACTTACAGCCCACATCTCCCTCGCACTGATGCTGAACCAGAGTTCCTTAGTGCTTTAATATTTTGGTATTTGTCAGTGCCTGTTTTAACGCCACTGTTACTTACGCATGGTTTTTGTGCTTAAGTTAAGTAATTATTGTAGTAGTCCCACTGCATGTCAAGTGAGTGCTGCATCTCATTTGTCCTATTGCTGATCTGGTAAGGGAGAGGGGGAAGATCCTGGGCAATGGAGATCTGGTAATTGCACAAGTTGTCTCCTGCTGCTAGGGCAATAAAACCCCATAATACAGTGAGGGATTCCTGACATCCATCACAAGGCTCAGATCAACCCTATTTACCTACCTACCTGTCTTGAAGCTTACTGTGAAGGACCATGTGTGGCTCTCCCTGAGACTGTACCTGGAAACTGCAGGTAGTAGAAACAAATAAGCAGTCAAAAAAGTGACTGCACAGCCTTAGGCTAGCATGACTTCAGCTTCAGGACCTTTTGAAGGGCTTTTCAGGAACTCCTGATAGCCTCCCAGGGAGCTCCTGAGCCAACCTCTAATGTCAAGGGAAATTTTTGAATTTAGACCTTGCCTGATCAAATAATGGATGTGGAATGGGGATTGTATTCACTTGACTTGAAAGAAAGAGAACCAAATTAAGTATTTATCAATATTGATTGAATAATCATATGTTATTTTTAATTATTTAAAAACGTAAAATTTACAGTGTGTAAATGTGTCCTGAGAGGTGACATTGCCCAGTTTCTGTTCTCAGAGTGCTATGTGATACCAAATGGGGCCAATTTTGAATCTGAAGAGGTAGTAGAAACAATTCCTGGTTTAATTCTTTATTCATTTATTTTTAAATAGAATTTGGCCAAGTGCCTTTTGCTGAATTATTTGGGAAAGATATTTAGCTCAATGCGTTTCATTCCAGTGATTATTCTGTAAAGGCCTTGACCTCTTAGTTTGCCTTTCTGTTTTCTTGTATCTACTGTATGTAATCATGCCAACATAATTTAGCTGAATTCCTGAGGACATATTAAAAAAAAAAGGGGGGGGGGGGGGGGTTGTGCAAAGGCTGACTAGCTAAGATTTGTGACTGACTTGGAAAGTGACCATTTCCATTTTGGTCAGAGATTTTGAGGTATCTCCAGGAATGGAAATGGAAAGTTGTCCATGCTGCTGACTGGGGGGTGCAGCTGGTCAGTCAGAAAGGACTTCAGAGGGAGCAGGAGAGCTGGACAAGAAAGATCATAATTAGAAAAAATAGCGAATAGTGAAGTCAGTGTGACTATTTTTCCTGTCACCGAGTTTCTGAGAGTCTTATAAATAATTTCTGATCCACATCCCACTCTCCCCAGCACTGGCCCCAGTTGCCCAGGGAAGCTGTGGATGCCCCATCCCTGGAGGGGTTCAAGGCCAGGCTGGATGAGGCTTTGAGCAACCTGGGCTAGTGGAGGGTGTCCCTGCCCATGGCAGGGGGGTGGAATTCAATGGTCTTTAAGGTCCCTTCCAACCCAAACCATACTATATGTTTAGAGTCAATAAGGGGTGTTGTTTGCATTAGCTATAGGTCATTTTTGGGAGCAGCTTTCCAGTTTGGGACATATTTGTACTCTATCTTCCATTGCATTGTTAAAGCAAACAGACTTAGTGTGCGTTTGTGAAAGGGGGGTGTTTAATTATTTTCTTTTTAATTAATAGTTGTTCTTACTGAAGAAAGGGTGGCAGAGGGCTGGAAGGACAGCTGGAGCATGTCAGATGTGTCAGTAATGAGTAATGCCACAGGTCACCCTTCCACTTGCACGTGGTTTTAGCTGCTGCCAGCTTCTCTAGTTGGTCTCTGCCAGGTTTGTTGAGTTGTCTGTCAGCTGAAATGGATGGGGGAGCAGATCAGATGGAACATGGCAAAACTTCAGCTTCACCGGACGATCAAAGTGGAACAGAGCAATGAAGCACTGAGAGATGCTTGGGTTTGCTGTGCAGATTGTAATAAACCACCTGCCTGGCTTGTCTTTGTGCATGTGAGACAAAAAGCATATTCCACTACAAAGCAATAGTTTCCTTCTTAACCCAACACTGAGACTATGGCCATGCTTAATATTTGATGATTTCATTTTTTTTTTTCCTGCTTTGTTTAAACTGCTTTCAGACTAATTGGATTGGGTGCAAATTAACAGCTGGCTAAAGTACAGTCCTGAGGCTGAGGTTTTTTCCTTGGCAAAGGAAATTCCAGTGTATAAACATTAATTTTCTACTTGAAAAGCCTTGTCTTCTAGGTTAGGTGGGTTTTTAAGAAGTGCTTAGACAGTCTCTTTATGGGTACCAGCATATTAATCACATAGCATAGCCAAACTATCAAATGTCATTGAAGATGAAATCCAGTACAAATGCAGGGATTTTTATCCATTTTCATACTTTTTTTAGTAGTATAAGATACTGCTGAGGTCCTGTCTGTGCTGCTGCCCAAAACATGGACTTCACAATTGGAAGGGACCTGTGCTCAACAGCAAGGCAGCTCAAGCAAATGGCAGAAATCTAATTGATGAGATAGTCTGCTGGGGTGGGAGGGAAATCTCTTGTCCATGTTGAAGAACCAAACTGTGCCCTTGTACACAGAGGAGTGTTTACTTGAATACTATCACCAGGCAAATACTGACAGATATCGTGACAGTAGCATCAGTTGGTGGATCTGTGAAGAAAGCTCCGAGTGAATTGGTGTAGTGATTTAGGTAGCAAAGTCGTCACAACAGTAAAATGTGCGTTTCCTGAGGGCAAGTGCTCAGTTTTTCATTAAGAAAACTTGTTTGCTTCAAAAAAGCAAAGGAAAGTGGGTGAGAATGCAGTAAAAACAAAACAAGACCAAAAAGATGTCCCTTTTCCCCCACACCCCAAAGACCATTCACAAGCAAGGGTACAAAACCAAATCCCTGGGACATTAGAGTCTAAGGTCCGTTGTGTGACACTGAATGACGTACAATACAAATGATTCCTCTGGGGAACGTTTACAGCATCCTTCCTACAGACATCTGAAAAGCATGGTGCAGGTACATGGCTGCATATCCCTCGTGCACAGCTGTTGGATATCAGCACATCTGGTGTCTGCAGAATGGCCAGGGACACCCCAGCACAGTACCAGGAGCACACAGAGGGTTCAAAGGATCAACCTGTGTTCAAACAAGCTTTCTTGGGGTCTCCAGAGCCACCATGACGGGGATCTAAACCTAAAATGTGCCTCCTTGTGAAGGTAGTTCAGGTAGAAGAAATGGAGTGTGATCATCTCACCCTTGTGCTCCGGTTGCTGCTCGGTTTCAGACTTCCTCTCTGTGAGGTTTTAGGTTTTCTATCCTTGCAAAGCTACTGCAAGCAGAGACAGAGCTAACATTTACTGACAGTGTTTGTTCTATGACTGCTTTAAAATATCTGCTCTTAAAATCCTGAGCCAAGTTAAGAACCTTGAACAGCTTGTTAAAACTGTGGTTAAAACAAAGTGGTGTCCACAGGTCCCTTTAGTTTAGCCTTTTCTGCAGTCCCGGTTTTTTACTCAGGGGTCACCCAGAAGATGTTTTACAGCATGGGAGGCTTTTCTCTCCTTTCATCCTTTTTCAGTCAACTGTTCTTTTAAGCTTTAGGTTAAAAGTGGTTCAGAGTGTGGTAGTCCATCAGCTGGGAGGTGGTTTTCTGTGAATTAAAATGTTTAAGAAATTTAAAATACAGGGCACAGCTTTCCAAAAACAGGCACCCTTAGGCTTTTGCTTGAGGAGTTTGAT
This sequence comes from Syrrhaptes paradoxus, assembly GCA_013400615.1. Taxonomy (NCBI): domain Eukaryota; kingdom Metazoa; phylum Chordata; class Aves; order Pterocliformes; family Pteroclidae; genus Syrrhaptes; species Syrrhaptes paradoxus. The sequence goes on along the minus strand of VZTO01011453.1, from coordinate 61,823 downwards.
GCAAGAATCCTATTTCAAAGTTGCTTCAGCGGCATTATGGATGTATCATCAGAAAGTGACTCTGCCTATGTATGTCTGCTGCCTGTGGTGACAGCAATCCTGTGGACTGGAGCGGTTGAGAACCTCCAGCCTTTGTGTCTGTTAGATTTGGAACAGGCACATTTAAAATCAAGCAAAGTAATTTTTTGTTTTTATGTATGAGAGTGTGATGTCTGGAAACCCAAGAGTTGTTACTAATTGAGACATATTTCTTCCCCTGCTTTTGGTAGGAATATAGATGCTGNCCCCCCCAGATGGCATGTGTAATCAGTACTGTGCATTTGAATTACACTGGAATTAAATTTCAAGTGGAACAGCACGGTAGCTATTTCATTATCTCTCAATTTATTCCAGAATTATGAAACAACATTTTCAAATTTCATTTTCTTCTGTAGCTTCTTGAGATAGCACTTGTATATGACAGGCTGAGATACAATGTGAACTGCTTTAATATATTAATTTGAGGAAGCAGGCATTGAAAGGTTCTGCATTTGGTCATGAATGCATATGTATTTGCATACCTTAACTAGAAGAAATGGATGTTAGTACTTAGTCTTGGATTTTCAAAGGAACCCAGGAAGTTACTTTTCTCTTTGAACATCCTAAACTTCATAAGAAATATCATTTTTTTCTGCAGTGACTCTGTAGTTTCATAACCATGAAGAGGAAATATTGATTATGTAGTAACTCTAGTTCAGTGACTATCTGTCCTTTTTTAGTCCATCTCCTTGTAGTTATCTTGAAGCTTTTGTTCTCCACTATTGTGTCCTAAGCTTTTCAATTCTTCTTAAGTAATATTTCTGAAATTCTCTCCTTTCTAAACAAATGGTCACATCTTATCTGCTATCTTGACTATTGTGACTGAATTCAGTCTCTTATCCTTTATCTCTTAGACTTCCTTCTAGTCCTCTTTGAAGCTGCGAAGGTCGTTGCTGTTGTCTCTGGCACTGACAGCCCCATCTATTTTGTATGCCTTCACTGGTCCCCTTCCTTCCTGCAGCATAAAGATAAACTTTTATTTTTATTTTCTGAAGACTTTATCTTATTTTTTCTGTCTGATGTTGGCTCTTAACACATTGCCCTCTCACTGTTGACTCTTAACACAGATGGTTCCAGATCTGCGGTGCAGGCTCCTGTGTCCGTTGCTCCCCCATCGAAAGCACAGGGCTTCCTGCCATTAGTGCTTCCCTGTTCTGCAGGGCCATATCTTGCTTACATAATCAGAAAAATGCAATAATTAAGATAACTGACAAGACTGGATTAGTGCTCCTGAAGGTGAGCACAATCAGCCACCCACCAGCTGATGTGTGCTGGGGAATGGCAGAGTCCCATTATGCCTTTCTGACATGCTGAGAGCATGCCATCCTCTGCAAGAGCGTGGAAGGTACTGGGGAAAACTTGAAAACTTAGTGACTGTGCAAGTGGTTCTGCTTTGGTGTTGTCTAGTACTAGATGTGACACCCAGGGGAGGGACGGTGATGCTTCCTTTTGCACTGCAGAAAGCTGAACAAGGAGGCCAACCTATCCAGTGATTCTTTAATATCTGAGGTTAAGGTTGATCATCCCATCCCTAATTTCCTGCTGGTTTTGCTGAAGCACTTCTGTGCACCAACCTGATGACTTTATTCGTTATGAACTTGCTGTTGTGACTGCATACCTGTTAAGGGCTTCTTCAGCTTCTCACCTCACTTATTCTACAAAAGCTATTTATTCCAGTAAAGCTTCCAGTTTCATCTCTGCTACTTGAGAATGATGGCAGCTCTTGTGACCGATGTGGAGTTTGAAAGCTTAAGCCTTACAAAATGCTGAACTTTTTCGGAGGCGAGTGCTGCCATCTTTGTGACTCACTCCCTCTAGGCACAACATAAAGCCTCTCCGTGTGAAAGAATCCACCTTTTGTATTTTTACTGCTTGCACTATAGGCACCTATTTCTCTCTCCAGCACAGCATACAGTCTTCTTAACAACCTGCGGGACATGTTTAGTCAACATGTGTTTGCTTTGAACAGAGTCCCAATTTCTTAAGCTGTTTCCAAGGACAAACAGTTGCTTGTGATATCTGAGTAACATTTAAGTGAACAATCTGGTTTGTCCAAAAAAACACAGTGTACTTTTAAAAAGTTGCATGGCATAAAATGAAATGTAGCCATTGCAAGATAATTAACATCACTTGAATGTTATAATGTGCAAAGGTGCATTTGATCCCATTCCTATAAAGACCTGATTATATTATGGTAATGAGAGTCTTCTGAGATGGGCTGTTGTTATGAGAAAGCTTCTTTTGAATTCAGCGCAGAAATAATTCACTTCCTTTGATCAGAAGAAATGTCAATTACTTTCATATTTGAGCTCTGAGATCATATAAACAAGTCTAGTCCTTTCAATAGTGAATGGTTAACAGAGAAAAGTAATTAAAGTACTTCAATAGCATTTATCATAAAGCATACGCAGAGACTAACAACAAAATACAGAATCTTACCCAGCTTCTCATTATTCTCTAGGTTAATAAAAAATATTTTTACACTAGCTTGATAGTAATATGCATACTCAAAATACTTTCCTCCCTGGCAGTGTTGGATATTCTTCCTTTTCCACCTTGTCTACAAGGGGAAAGGCATCTCTGGAGATTCACCAGTGGGAAACCTACTAAACCAAATGTCCAGGAAGCTTAAGAGGGTTCCACGTGAAGACATCTCCTGTGAGTTGTCTTCCTGCTGGATAAGTAAACTGGGCAGAAAGTTCACCTGGACTGTTACAAAAATTGAATGGAAAATAGTAAGAATTTGTCATCAGTTGTATCACACGACTTCCTAAATGAAGAGCCCTGTAGGAGGACACTGTAATGTTCTCTGTGGCACAAAGTAGGACTCTGTAATGCTGTTTTAGGGAAACTGAGGTTTCTAAGATTGGTTTGGTTTCGGTTTGTGTGGTTTTTTTGTCCGTTTTTTTTTTTTTTTTTTTTTTTTTAATCAGCAATAATAAATGGGCGAACTCTGGGCTGACTCTAATTTAGGATGTAAACAGTCAGTCCGTCCAGGCTGGTATGAAATGGGCTATCAAGAACGCACTGGTGCTATCTACTTAAGGATGGAAAGCTTTGACAGCTCCTTATGCTGGTCTGTAGAGATGTTCATGTTAGTTTAAGAGTTGTTGGTATTGTGTGTAAAAAGGAATGGCTCAATTAGGAAAGGCAGAAGACCTGCTTGCTGCTTTGTTCCTCAGTCCCAGCACAAGCCAATGGGTGCAGGAAAGATGGGCTTGCATTTTCCTGGCTGTGATCTTGGTGAGTAAAGGTCCCAAGCTCCATTTGCTGAATCAGTGTTGGTGTCATAGCTGTGAAAGTGGCTAAAGCAGGCATCTCGGCCAGAGAAGCTACTGCAGGAATGAGGGCAGGAAACGACACTGCAGCTGATAGGTACCAAATATGCATGTTGATCTGTAATGTAGTAACTTCACTGTGTACATTACTAAGGAAAGTCTTTCCAAAAAAAAAATAAGTCATTTAAATGCTGGTACCTAACTGCTTTTGGGACAAGTTTATAATTCAGAAGATGTCCATACACTGACTAAAATTTTGTCTCTGACCAAAGCCAAATGTCAAGAAAACTGGGAAAATATTCACTCTTCTCCCCTGCAAAGCACTACACATGTGGGTTCAGTGCCAGTGATGCACTTTGATAAACAATTTTTCATTCAAGGCACAGCAATACATTGGTATTTTCTTTACTGCTTAGTATGCAAGTACACAGACAGAACCAGCTACCTGGGTTGTAGTGGGAAGAATACAGGTATGAGATATCCACAGTGCCATGAGGAGAAAAAGAGGACTCTGTTGTTATTCAAATACAATTGTTTTAGTGTTGTGTAACACAGGGTTTGCACAGTGCATCTCTCTCAGCGAGCACACATTGCTTTGTGTCACTGCCCAAAATTTTCATGGTCTGCTTCAACAGACATACTTACAGAATAATAAACAAGCTTTTTGTATGTGTGACTGCAGCAAATACTAGTTGAAGGTAACTGCTGTATTTCTTTCAGAAGTCCTGCCAACTTTAATTAACTAAGGTTTATTCTGAAATGCAGTGAGATTAGGAACTTGTTTGCAATCTGTTTGCATTGTAATGTACAAATCGGAACATAGCTCTCCTCGTGCCTTACTGACTGCAAAACCTGTCATCTGGCTTTCCACGAGTGAATTTGAACTCTGGCCATATTCTCTGCTCCATTTAGCTTCTGCTTTTTTATCATAGGTTTGGGGACACTCACCATTTTGAACAGTTGGGGAGATGATGGTTGCTTGCCAGGCTGCATCCAACCGTCAGACCGAACCGCTGTCGAGCTCTCTGTTTTCTTTTCATATATGCTTGTATCATTTTACAGTTTTTCCACACCACCCTCTTTTCATGCCTTCTGTCTGTGAACCCTTGGTGTCTCTGATTCAAAGACTGGGCTCCCATGTCCTTGCAGCAGAGGTTGCCTCCAACCATTACTGTGCAGTGCTTGGAGCAAGAGGGATTGCTCCTGGGGTGCACATGTGTGTGCATGTTGGGTGTGCAGACTCTGGTGTGGTTACACAAGAGTTGGATAAACACACATAAACATACGTGCCTTTGGCAGGTCTTCCATAAAGCTCAAGAACAAGTTCTTGCAGCATTTAATCATTGATTGTTTTCTGCAGACCTGAGCTGGGACAGTCAAGGAAGGCTTGGGGGGGATACTGCCGCACCTTCTCCCGTTTCAACTCCTCCCCATTTAAATTTTAAGCAGTGTGCTAAGAGCAAAGCTTTGGGTTAACAAAACAGAGCAAAGCATGTTGGCACTGGCAGTGCAACTGTCCAAAACGATAGTTCCCACAATGGCTGGGGCAGAGATTGATGTTTTCATGCTATAGTGGAAAAAAAGCTATTGTAGTGCTGGGGAGAGAGGGGAAAACACTGTGGTAATGGAAATGATGGATAAATAAGTACTACTGCTGAGTCCATTAGCTGATTGTGTTGAATTCTTTTGGACATGATTTGCCGTTTTTCCGGGGAAGGGAGAAGCAAAGTTCTTCATGCTGCTGCCATAAAAAGCCTTCTGTAATTTTTATTGTAGTGGAATTGGTTTCTAATGTTGATACATTTTGACTCATCACTTCAGCTTTCAGTGCCGTATGTATCACTGAAAACCATAATTATCTTTATGAAAATGTTTTCATAACAGACCAGTCTCTCCTGAAGTAGAGAAAAAAAGCCATCCTGTGCTGTCACAACCTCTCCATTCATATTGAGTGCTGCATTTACTTGCTCTCTGTGCTCACATCATGGAAAAAGGGAATTTTACCTTGTGCCCCTCTAACGAAGTCTTTATCCCTCTGCTGACCCCTTGGTGCCATGCTGCCATCCTCCCAGCATGGGAAGAGCTGGGCTGCCCTATGCAATGTGCAATCTGCTGGGAGGAGGTGAGTCGTGACCGAAATAGTGGTGGAAAGGTGGCCTTCGGCCCTGGGTTTGCAGCAGAGCTCTCTTTCATTTTCTTTTATTTCTTCTGCTGCTGCAAGCTGGCCTGGGTCAAGTGAAGCACTTAAGCAGTGGAGAGCCTTGCTGATGAGAACATGCCTGCAGCCAGGGTACTCAGTCCTACTGCAACGGTAAAATCTCTCGGAGAGCGCAGTTATTCTGTGTCGGAGAGCGCAGTTATTCTGTGTCGGTGGGAATGGAGATCTTGAAGTGATTTTTAACAACAAAAATTTCTCTCCCAGGAAGGCAAGAGATAGCAGAGTAGCAAAGTAGCTACCTGCTTGTGCTCTTGTTTAAAATATAACTTAGGTGTCCTCTTGTGTCACAAGTGTTTTGAGTTACTGCCAGGTATCACGTACAAAAGATAATTTTGTATAATGGGGCCCTTTGTGCTCCTCCAAAGGACCATCAGAGCTACGATTGTTGCCAGAAGGGTTTTAAAATTTCAAGTATTTTTGCTTGATAGTTCTGCGAGATTTTTCTTTGAAAGAAGTTGTGCCACCAGGGGTTCTGATCTCCTCTCGATAAGCAGGCGTACCGTAACTCCTTCTGACACTAACAGGAGCTGTGCCTGTGTGAGGACCCGATAATAGATTCCATATAACAAAGCTCAGCCTCAAGAACATGAAATGCAATGGGAAAAAGATAGTCGCAAAAGGCCTGATTCTGCTCTTACCCAGCATCAGCTTTAAAGTGATAAAAAATCATCATTTCCCCTAGATTCATTCCTGCAAGTGAGCCTCATGTTACAGGCTGATGGTTGCTTGGATTTTTCTATCTCATAGTCAGTCTTCCTCACTCTGTGCTTGAAGGCTGTGCGGGTCCTTCTGGTTCATCAACCAAATATGGGTCGAGGGCAAGCTGCCATCACCTCTGTCACTTCTCTGTCCACTTGTGCTGGGACACCATCTATCAAGCAAACAGGTTGGAGGAAAGCACAGTAGCTGTGTGAGCTGGCAACCTGAAATAAATCACAGTACTCAATGAGATTGGCTTCTCTCTTCCATTATTTCTGCCTCATTACCAAGTCAAAACTTGCCATCTATTTGGGCAGCACCGGAAGAGGTGGGCTTTAGTGCCATGACTTTTGTGTCAAAGAGGCTGGAAATAGTGAAGACTGGAAGATCTGGGTGGTCTTAAGCCTTGTGAGAAAATGTTGTGTTGCTCAGTCATCCATGTGCCTAGCTGGCCTGGGAAGATCCCATCAGAAATTCCAGTTTGGAAGATGTTCATCCACAGGCACCTGGAAAAAAATGGCTGTTTTGCCTTTCTTTTTATTAACTATTTCCAAGTTATAAAACAGCCTCTACTTCATTGTATGTGATCCGCATCCCAAGAAGTATATGAATGCTATCCTTTTCCTGAATAGGGAATACCAATGCTTCTGTGTTGTGATGGCACCATTCAGGAGTGTTTGTTCTGGGACAGAATTTGGAGGTCCCAATTTGTAGTTCATGACTGGGACACGTGCTCTAGGGAAAGCCAATTCATGTATTTATAAAAGCTAAAAAAAAATACATGAAAAAATGAAAAAAAGCCAAATTTTGGTAGCTACTTTACAGTTGTTGGACATCAGAAAGTCAATGGTACAAGGCCTGGGGAAAGTAAGGATATAAGAGGAATCAGTTCCTTCCTCCCCCAAGGAAAAAAAAAAAGTAACAAGAAAAAAGACTAGTCATACTTGAGTTTTGAAAATATGTTGTATATGGTGAAGCATGACAAATCTATATTGAGTGACATTAAGTGAAGGTACCAGCGCATTCAAAGTTTAATTTATCTAGCTTGAAAAGTGTGTGGACCTTTCTTGAAGCTGTTCTGCTTCAAGGAACACTCAGTGATTCTGGACAAGACAGAATGAAATGATGAATAGCTCTGTAAACATCCCTGATCACGCTGCACAAACATGCAAACACTCCTGGATTGCCTCGATGGAGGATAAACACAAGTTCCTCAGAGCTGGTGCTTAGGAAATGCTGCGTGCAGATTGCATGCCACGTGGGAGCAAAGCTTCTGTCAAGGAAAAGACAAAGTTAATTACTAGTACTTTTTTTTTTTCTAAAATGTTCTGAGTTTCTAACCTTGACTTCTAGACATCCAACTTAAAAACAAGCCTGCTTTGGTCCTTTTCATGTTTTTATTTGTTTTATGAGGGTTCACATTGCTCATTCATTTTCATACACCTTAAAGGTGAACTCATGGTTAATATGGACACATTTAATTGTCTTCTTTTAATTTTTCCTTTTGAAAGCATGCCTTGGGGTACTTTTTTGCTACAAACCTTAATTTTAATCATGTTTTGATTTTATATTATTCAAGCAATCTTGGTGGAATAAAAAATGGAAATTGAAATTTGTCCTTAATAGGTCTATTTCCCGTGAAGGCTGTTTGAGATATAAACATGCCAGGCTTTGCTTCCCAATTTCTAAAGAAAGACTTCCAGGTGTCAGGATTACCCATGGAGTATTAGAGGATTTAATATGTTTCTACTCTCAAGATACGAAGTCACAGTAAAGTAGGCATTTGATGCAATACGCCGTACTATGTGTGGTCTAACAGAGGTCGTTATAATGCATGTTTTGAAAGTAGTGTTATTGATGAGCAGCTGCTCTGCAGAACCCAGATTGCCTTTCCAGTGTGCTTTCTGCTCATAAGTTGTTTTCTCAGTGGGAAATAAATTGTTTTCACTGTGGGAAACGTTAGTTGTTTACTAATAAGTTGCTTTCTCAGTGGGAATAGATTTTGAATGTTAAGATAGAAGATGGTACTTTTGTTTGTGCCGTTGAAATAAATACAATACGCCTGAAGTTCTTGAGCTATTGGAACTTTTTAAAGAGAAGATTTATAATGTCTTGTGTCAATCTTGCCCCTAGTATGCTTTTAAGAAGATGTGGGGAACTGTATCTTAACAGGGGCTCAGAACTGGGGTTTTGTGTTGTAGTTGAGTCTGAGCAGTGCAGGCTGCCTTGTCTGCTCTTGGTGTTGGGTGAGGATGGCTTTCACTGGAATTTGTTCTCATCTGCATCTTTTCCGGGGTAAAGAATCCGTTTGTGTTCATAGGTGATGCATAGTCCTGAGATATCCATGTAGTGTAGCTAAGCATGGTGTGTATGTGTTTGCTTCCTTCACAGCAAACCCACTTGGATTCATTAAAAACCAGACAAAATCTCCTCTGTGTGGTGGTGCGAGCACTGAATAGACATTTACTTCTGGAGGTGTTTGTCACTGATTGTCAGAACAAACATTGGCTGAAATATGTTCAGTGGAACAAGGGTTTTGTAGCTAGAAAAAAGTAATTAAGGGGCAAAACATTAAGAAATCAATTTACTTCCAATATTTTTCCTTAACCTTGATCTCAGGAGGTTGAGGTAACTTTTTTTGATGACACTTTTTTATGTAAGACAACACAAAATCACCCCAGAGCTCCTCAGTCTTTGATGAAACGGAACATTTCAGAAAAGCTGTTCAGAGGATTCTATGGGAAGAGGTGCCAGTTTTTCTCTTCTGCCACCAGAGCAAAGCATGAAGCTCACTTCTTCAGAAAATGAGAGTAAAACTCCATGGTAATGGAGCTGGTGCAGAGCCACCTGCTCAAGAGAACACAGGTGATGTTGTGGGGATACAAAACTAAGGTCAGCTCCTCTCTGGAGGAGTCCACTCTAGCCCTAAGCATGCTAATTGGATGAACCTCTTGTGTCATTAGTATCCTCCCATCTTATATCCTTTAGTATTTTAAAAGTTGTGTTGCTGAGGTGTAAGGTAGTTCCAACAGGTTTACATGGTTCTGCAGCAGAAGATGATCCAGAAATGGACTTTCACAAGACCCTTTTCAGGTCACCTGGTTTGGATGCAGGTTGCCTAGATGATGTCCCTCCTCCACTGTCTCAGGAACAAAGGGTTGTATATGAGAGCCTGTATGTACAGCTGTGATGGGCTGGAGTGGCATGTACCCTACAAAGCACCAAGGGACTGCTCACTTCGCTGGGGATTTGTAGCGCTCTGATTGCATGCCAGGTCCACATTCTGGCAAATAGTGTTGATGCATCTCCAACTTTTGGCAAATCAAAATGACGGTCCTTTCAAAGGTGGTATATGAGAGCTTCCCATCTAGTGTTGCTTCTGCAAATTTATAAGACCTACAAATGCCAGTTGTAGCTTGTGAAGTGATCTGAAGGCTCCTGAAGTGCCTTTGGAGCAGCATCAGATCTCATGTTGATCATCCAGGTTTCCCAGACTGTATCTGTCCCAAGCCTAATGCTGTAGATAAGAAGCCACCTAATGTATGTTAGTACTTCTGTGGTTAAGCCACTTCACACCCAAAGAAATAACTTGGGTGGCTTGAAACTTGCTCTAGAATGATATACTAGTTAAACCAACAGGAGAACATTTAAGATTTGACTGTTTGCCATATCCTATTAAAAAAAAAAAATATTGATTACACTATACTACCTTCAGAGAGGGTGTAGCAGCATCATGGGAGTTCAATGAAGCTTACCATAAAGCTTGTTATGGTAAATAGACTGAAAGGAGAGCTGCTGGTTTTAGCAAAGCCAAGCCTTATAAATGTGTATTGCTGGTGAAATACAAGAGGAAAGAGGATGGGTGACTTCACTCAGTAAATAAGCCCAGGCTGACGCACATGACGAGTGAGCTGAATACAACTGATCTCATCGAGGCAATTTAGAAATATGTTCCTCTCCAATGTATGGATGGAACAGATGGCATATGAGTGATGAGGAAGACTNACAATTTAATTAAAAAGAAAAAAAGAAAAAATATATGAGTGAGCTCACTAAGGTTCATATAAAGCAGATATGATGAAGTAGATCAATGGGGAGTGAGCAAGACAAAATCTACAAATAGAAAAGGTTAGGTCATACACAACTTAATTAGCACAAAATTATGCTGTGATTAAAAAATAAATTTAAGAAGGAGTGATGTAGTAAAGTTAAAAAGATATAGAAACTCAAATTATAGAAGTTTTAAAACTTTCCCTTCTTCCTTTTTTGAAAAGTCAGGCTTGAAGGAATAAACCCATAATCCAAGCAGCAAATCAGTGCAGAAAATAACTCATTGCTCTACAGAATGTCACAGAAAGCACTGGTGCTAACAGCCAGGTTCAGTGAATGTTACATACATCAAAACTTCAGACATTGTCTGCAGGCACAGTAGCATAGGACCTAAAAGCAGAAATGCCATGCCGGTCATGCCAGTATTCACCAGTTTGGCTGGGGCTATAAATCACAGCTTTGGTAAAAAGAAAGTGACAGACAAGAATAAATGAAATCTTTCTGTAGTTAGAAGTGAAAGTCTTCAATTTAATCTGTTATTAAAAAAAATTGTACTCTATAGTTATGGTGAAAATATTTTTGAACACTATGAATCATATGTTGAACATTTAAGGGAGATTTTGAGAGGTAACAGTGCTGTGGGGTGTCTGTGAAGGAGCAGTAAAGAGGAATTGCTGGAGTTAGGGGCAGTCTGGCTGGTCAGTTCTGTGTGTTCCTGAAGCTGTAATTATCAGAAGGATCATGTTCTTTCAACTTTGATTAAATTTGGGGAGACATTTCTTTTATGAAAAACCTGCTAGAATAATTTTCCCAGCTGAGCATTTGTGAACGTCTCTAAGAATGGAGATTTTTGCCTAATAGCATTTATATCAAAACTTCTTAAAATCATTCCCTTTAATGACGAAATAATGGTAGATAGAGGAGCAATAGAAAAAAAGTGAATTATGACAACGTTTCACATGGAAACTCCAGACAGAACTCTGCCTTGGAGAGAGTTCTATGTACAATAAACTAGGTTCAGGATAAGCAGCTGGATTCCTTGTCTTCCACATTTCTCCAGGCCAAGGGAGGTGGTGGTCTTGTACTCTTCAGGCTCCTCCTGCATACGCGTCTGCGTGCAAGTGCAGCGGATAATATAAAGCTGATGAGCAGGTCAACTATTGCACATTTGATTGAAAAAGCATTCACCCTTGTTGCTGTGTGTTAACTCCTTCTTTTTTAGGTAGGATGGTTTGCAGCATCCTGGAGGCTTTGATCCCTTTGGAAGAAGGTGGAAAGTGGTTGTTTTGGTGGTGGTAGCTGTCCTATCAGACATTGAAGGCTGTCTTGAGTTTTAGTGTAGTTCCGTGCTCCCACTCACTCTTCGATGCACCTTTTGCTACCTGCTTCAGAAAATGTGGAGGCTGTACTACAAATTGGGGCAGCAGTTTGCTCTGATTTCTGCAAACAGATGATGTGAAATTTGCAGCCTGCTGGCTGCTTTGATTTTGTCAGATGATACCTTCGTAAAGAAACCAGAATGTTTTTTCCTATGCTGATGTAAATCCAAGGTTGTTCCTACTAAATTTTGTGTAATGGTGTAATTTATACAAACTACAGGTTTTGTCCAAGACCCTAGCCCATTTAGGGAACACACCTTTCTTGTACCAGAGATGCATTATGTTACTTGGAACAAAAAAATGAGGATCTTAACCCTACCCGTGGAATTTCAGCAGTTGGAGTATGAGTGTTACCCATCTACAAAATGTACACTTGGTTGTTTTTTTTTTAGGAAGAAGCCCCTACCTAAACTGCCTTGTGAAAACTGCTGCATTTGTAGGGTTATTGCTCTTATGCTCAATAATCTGCTATTAGCTATGCAAAAGTAATCTTCATTCTGGGGAATTTTAAAGAAAGCTTGGTGTATATTTTCTATAATACTTCTGTTCAGGTAAAATATGAGATTTATGTGCATTCAGGATTTTTTTGAACGTGTTAATCATTTTATGTAGATTAAATGGCATGAAACTACTGGAGAGGAGTTTCTGAGGGAAAAATAAGCATCTCAGTCTCCTAAACTGGTATGCCAGCAAGCAGAACAACTGGGATGTATAAATACGCTTTGTATTTGGAGATGTGTGGCACAAAGATGTTATGGATAGGGAGATGATGCTGGGCAATTTGACCGGGAGGAACCTGTATGACTGAGTAGAGTACGTAGTCCCAACAACAAATGGGGTATGTGGTCCCTCTCCCAGCTTACTTGCTGTACCACTCCCAGGAAACTTAAATAAAAAATCTCCAAAATTTGAGATTTTGCATATAACAGGGAATATAAAAACTGCAGTTCCTGTTGTAATTCATTGGGTGCTGGAACACCCGGCCTTATGTGAACACAGATGTGAACTGTTGGTGCTATCAATAAATTAAAAGAATGACTGGGAAAGGACAAATCTTAAAAAATAAAAATAAAGCAGAGAAAACTAAGGAAAAGTCTGTGAGAGTGGGAAAGAGTCAGCTATGCAGAAGAAAAAATGCATCAATGAAGGCAAGCAGCCCAAATGTTTCTTACAATGTACTTGAAAATAAATTCTGGAAATTAAAAAAAAAAAAAAGAGTATATGATGAGAATTTAAGGTGAAATTATGTGGTGATTCAGAATGGAAATGGAGGTTTGCACTTAGCTGCTCACTGTGTACTGGTATGTGGGCTCTTGCTTCCAGGCTGGGGGAGAGTTTGCTTGGTGTTAGCTCAGGGGCTTGCTGGGCCAGAGCAAACTCTTCCCATGAGCTTCAGGAGTTTTGCTCTATCAACCCACAGATCCGAGAGCTGATGGAGAGGGACTGCTTAACTGCTGACCTTCTCCAGCCGTGGGCAAAAGAAGGAGCAGGTGAATTATGGGCAAGAGAGCACAAAATAGGATGCCTTGCATTTGGATTTCTCTGCTTCAGCCCACCTCATCACTAACAAATAGAAATGATAAAATTAAGTAGTTTTGACACCAAATTCAAGGAAATACTTTATAGTCAGGGTATAATTGCTTCCTAATTGCTTCAAGTAAGCATCAAAATCCCTGTTGCCACCAAAGCATCAGCTCGGAATACTTTCAAATTATTCAGGGGAAATAAGACAAGTTGCATTTTATTTTAATAAAACCTGAAAAAAATTGTAAATCAACAATCTATTTTACAATCCTTTTCCAAGAGTGAGAGGGTAATAGCCTTTTGAAATTGTTGCATTTGATTGCTTCCAGTGTGCTAGTGGTAAGCCAGAAGGCAAATTACTTCTTTGCACACCCGAGCTCATAAAGATTTCTTTTGCAATAGGTTTTCCACTAGTAACTTTTTACTTTAGTTAAGTTAGGGAACAGCTTTCAATTATATATTTCTTCCATCAGACTACAATATTGACATGATTTGTTGTTTGCTATCCAGAGTAAAACGATACTGTATTTCTGAGATTGTGGTTGGTTTGGGACACATTTCGTCAGCAAAGTTTAATGGTTGTGTACAGAGAACAGCTTTTCTAATAAATCTAGTACAAGAAATAGATACAGAACTTACAACAAACAAATAAAATTACTTGGCAAGACTTAAATTAAAAAAAAAAAAGGCCATTGGTGTGTTGTAGCAGGAACACTAACAAAAACAGTTAATTAACCTTGTCGGTATTTCTGGAAACCCATTTTCAGCAGCTTCCATATTTCCAAACTGTTCACCTCCTAGCCTGAGATTTTCCCTGCCAAAGTAAAGGCATTTGGGGAAAAGAGAAAATGGTTTCATATCAGCAGCTGAGGAGCAAATAACGAGAAGTTTTTACATGAAACAACTTCTCTTGTGTATTTAAAGGATGCCTATCCCATGCTACTCTCAGTGGGAAAGGCAAAAAACTGGCATGTTTACACTCACCTGCACAGTCTTCCAGGGATGAACTGCGCTGCCTGACTGAAAGAAAAAGGGGTTGGGGAAACCTATTTCATCTCTGTGTGATACAATAAATATTACCCATAAGGATTTTATTTTCATAGAGGCAGTTTTTTCTAATGCCTTGAAGTTTGATATATCAGGACAGAATCCTACCAGCCCACAAAGCTTTTAAAAAAAAGATTTATTTTTTTTTTTGCTTTGTACTAATTGTGTAGTTCATGCGCGCAGAACAATTTACAGGATTGGGATTTGCGCAGTATGTTATCGAGGAAGGGCCTTGTAGTCATGATTGATGATAAGAGTTTCATGCTGACCAGTGAGCTAGGGTCAGGACAGGGTGCTCTGCTGGGAATAAGTTTTTCTCAATAGAAACTGGACTGGATCCATCCCATGGAGGGGTGTGGCCAAGAGCTGTGCAGGGGAAAGGCGCTGCACAGCTGGTGGCATCCTGATACTCGCACAACTTCAGGAGCTAGCTCCATGTTTCTCTAAAGCCTACCTTCTTTTAAGGACCAGCTCAGCTGCCTCTGTGGCATTGACCTTCCCCATGGATTGGAGAGCAAAGCTGTGTCTGTGGGATGTCAATACAGGGTAGGGCTGTGGTTGCAGGACCCACCCCCTGAGGAGATCTAAAACAGCCAAAACTATCTCAGCTGGATTTCAATCCAACTTCTTTTTTTTGTTTTTATTAATTTATTACATGAAAACTTAACCTCTTCTACATCAGAGGACTTTCTGGGTTGATGTCTGAAGAGCTGAGCAATAAAGCATGAAGTAGATTTGTCTGAAATGTCTGATTCCTTGAACAAAAAAACCTCCTGGGCAGCAGGAAGTACCTGCCAGGCATCTCCTGAAAGCAGGACAACTAATGTGCCCATGTCACCTACCCCTGCTCTATGTCACACTAGCTGGGGCATGTCCCTGATGAAGCTCCTGTTGATCTGAAAGAGAAGCTCTGAGCTGTATTGCGTGGATAGGTTCATGACTTGGCTGCAGGAGTATATAATATCCTAGAAAAGTGGGACTGGAAGGAGCTTCACAAGACTAGAGAAGCCATTCCTGTACCCTGAAGCATCATTCCTGGAATGTATTTGTCTGGTATATGGAAATTTCCTATAATGGTGATTCCAGTATCCCTTTTTTTAGGCAATCTATTCCAATGTTAATATCTTTTTCTTTTTTTTTCTTTAAATATCCTATGATGAATTTGGAAATACATATATAGTCCTGTGTGGAGAACAGTTTATTCTCTGTATCCTTGCACTTTTTTGCCTTTTGGAAACTGCTATGTTTCCGTTCAGTCATCTCTTCTTGAAATCCAAGAGTTGCTGCCTGTTCCATCTGTCTCTGTGGGTTGTGTTTCCTTGCCAGTTTTGGTGGCTTTTCTCAGGACTTTCTCCATCTACTCCTCATGTACAACAAAGTGCAATGGCCAAAAGGGAGTACAGAGCTCCAGGTGATGGCTGTGCAATGATCCATAGAGAGGGAACATGTTTGTCACCTATTCCAATGTGCTGCTCCTTGTTTTGACATCAGATTAGATTTTTCTAGTAAAAAGCTGTAGCCACTTAAAGTTACCAAACGGGCTGGGGGGAGGAGCTTGTATTTGCATTTGGCTGTCAGTAAATAAGTAGAAAGGCAAAAGGCTACAAATGGGACTTTTGTGGTGTCTCAGCAGAGGAGCAGATGGATGGCTGCTATAGTTTCAATTAGGTAAAGTTCAAGGGAAACCTAATTAACAGCCAATTACAGCACTCAAGACTGGTAGTAGTGCTGTATTAACAAAAATTATTATTTTTTTAAAAGTAATTACCTGTTACTGTGGACCAGTAGAGGAGACACAGAAGAGCTGATGGAAGGCATTAGGTATATTTTACTGTGAAACTCATACTGCTAAATCTAATTATTATATACGCATATTATGGGTGATGGTGAGACTGAGGAGTCAGGAGATGTATCACCTCTGCTGCTGTGGGCAGAAGCAATGTGGTTATTCCTGTTTAGCAGTCTTCCAGGAATTTGTTTGGTTTTCTTAGGCTTTATTTTGTGGACACACCTGGGAAAAATAATCCAAGAGGATTTTTAAAATGGATTATTTGAACTGCATTTTGAATTGTGGATGACCAGACTCTTAAAATTTGAGTGGTTTTAAAACTGGCCTTAGACATGAATTAAGCTAAACTGAAATACGGCTACGTTAATTCTGAATGTCTGAGAAGCCTCATAGTTGTTAAGGCAGTTTTAACTAATCTCCTTTAACTTCACATTTTGAGTTAATTTGGATTATATCATGGTGTCCCTGAGCTGGCAATCCCTGAGATCAAAAACCATGTTAAAATTAACTTCTTGGTAGGGATAAAACAGAGTATTGTTGTAAATTTCAATGGAATGGTACCACTTTATGACACTGAAATTTTTGCTTTGCTAAAATTTGCAGGGTTTTCCCTCTTGCTGGGATTGTGACAAGACAAATATTTGTTCTTTGGATGTTTACTTTTCCTTTAATTGTTTACAAAATATTTCTACTGAATAAATTTTGGGGAGCTGATCTATAAAAGTTTTATTTTCTCTGGAATAAGCCTTACTTTTTGCAGGCAAGATTCAAAATTAATTTTATCTTTTTATTGGGTCACTGAACGTTGTTTAGTTTACAAATATGGCATTATACATTCTACCATAGGGTTGCGAACTGATATAAATCAGGCTAAATTGGTAATAAAAATAGTAGAAATGGGGAGACAATAACCGTTCATCTCAATTCACATTGTATTCTAAGTTAATATTCCTCTTGCAGGTGGGAAAGGAAGTGTTGGAAGGGTAATCAGAAACACTTTGGATCCAGTAATAAGGCAACTGAATCTGGAAATGGTTTCTGTCTGCTTTTAGAAAGCTATTGACTCTGTCGAATAAAATAGCAAGACTGTTGTTGCCATGATGATGGCTGTATGAGACACACACAGAGGTAAATATTTAGCTAGTGATGAATAACTGGAGCCATTTATAGGCCTGAGCATAATTTCTGAACCACTGTGCTGAAATGCATTGCTACTCATTTCCATTTTATGCAAGTTAAAGATAGTTAAAAGATATTTTTTTTCAGGCTTTTTTTCTACATCTTAAAATTTTGCTGCTAGGATTATGATTTTTTTTCTGTGTCACATTCCAGCCTAGAGCAACTGTTTGCAGCTTAGTTACTATATAAATCCCTGGAAATAGAAGCTTAATTGAGATGCTGATAGTCTCTTAATTGAAGAAGCACTCATAGTTAATTTTTTTTTTGGAGGAATTATTATTTAATTTTTTTACAGAGCTCAAATAATCATCATTTACTCTCTCATTGTATGGCAACAATTTGATAGTGGCTTTTTTGGATCTTCCCAGCTTTTTACGTCAAGTCTGTACAATTACTATCATTTGAAGGACGCAAATGGTGCCGTTGTTGTTCAGACAGCAATTAAATAGTTATTTAGGCTTCTTAAAATGTGCTTGTTTTTTTTGCATCATTCCATTTAGCAACATATGAAATGATACCGTAGGACTCCTGAGCATTATTCTGTACAAAGGCACATTGACACGGCCCTGATGCAGTGGGCTGATTCACCCATCCCATCACACTGCCCTCCCTCCCCACCTCCGTCCCTCTTCCCACTTCAGCATCCAAATCCAACACTCTTCCAGCCAGTTCTGGCACACCGCAGCAATCCACGACCCTAGCTTTTAGGCCCATAAAACCTAGATTTTTTTTTTTTTCTGATAAAATTTGTATTTGTGTGGATTACTTTGAAAGAGAAGTCCTGCATAGTGAGCGTGACAGAGGAAACAAATGCTTCTAAATGCAACTGCAGCACTGCCAAAACAAGGGAGTATCTATTTGTACAATAACCTGCTGTCTGTAATTTTTTTTTTTTGGTTGCTTGACAAACAAAATGGGAAAAACTAAAGAAAAAGAAAACAACTCTTTTATTCTGTGAAGATAAATGCTTCAACCTTAATAAATAAAACAAACAGAATTTAAGGGGGTTCTTCATTTAGATATTATTTCACAGGAAAAAAAATAAAATGGGATGTGCAGTTTGCAATAAAATCCTAGAAATTATCTTTCTTGTCAATACAAATGGAGCATTAAATGACCAGTCTGGAAGTACCTTTGTCCTATTTCATTCTCTAACCAAAGAAATAATATTACAATTTAAATTAAATTTACATACAACATTTAGATTTAAAAAGTGTCGTTAGAGGCTATTAAATTTTGCTTTTTTCTTTGTCATCTTATTCTGTGCATTTCATAATATTCCATGTGTACATGTATTAATCTCATTCTCTCTACTAAAAGCAGTTTGCTTCATCTACCAAACTTCATAAATAATATACTTTGAGAAAGAAGTTATTATACAAACATTTTCGGGCATGGATCTGGTAGAGCAGTGTGGCAGCAAGTCATAAAAAATTTGAGAATAAACACAGGGTTTGGGATGCTTTTGTGTGCTCGCGCTGGTTCTGTGCCTGTTTAGAAGACGACAAGAGCACCCCTGATGGTGTATCATAGGTTTTGTCATTGTTTTGACATTGCTGTCAAAATTGTTTGTTTATCAAATATGCCTAAGGCAGAGGAGCTCTAAAATCTTGACGTGCGAAGGTCTCACAGGAACAGATTCCAAGCGAGGTAGGTATCGTGGGCTTGCTGGGCTCAGTGACAAAGTATGATCTATAGGTATGATCTTCTCCATTTATATTTCTGTAGCGACGGTCAAGGTGATGGAATTAGCTCAGAAATATCTGTAACAGCTCATCAGGGATATGAAGACCTTTGAGTTTAAAGATTTTTTTCAGTTCATTAAGAAATCAAAGTAAGTAAAAGGTAACTACTAAATAATCACTGACTTCTGAAGACAATTTGCCATCAAATTAAGTCTAATATTCAGAGGGAAGGACACTTAAACTTGAACTCCCGTAAAAGCACGTTTGAGAGACATTTTTGCTACCGCAGCAAACAGCACAAGTTCTGCTTTAACCATGCGACCTTTCCTCCCCGTAATACCAGACGGATGCCCTAGATAATCATGCCAATCTTCCCACTTTACATTTTGGCAAGATATTTGTTTTTTCCCCTGTATTTAATGTGGAAGGGAGATAAGGGAGTTTGAAGGTATGAGACAGCTCCAGTGGAAAGTGAGTGGGTTAGACTGGCTCTCATTTATTTTTTTTGAAAATTCACCTTATTCTCTTCAGTGGAAGACTTTCTGTGGCCTGTTCAGAGCATGCTAAAGGTGCTCTGTTTCCCAGTGTTTATCAGGAGAAAGGAGCCAATTTAGGGTCATCTGGTTTTGTAGCTTACAATAAATTCACAGCAAGCTCTGGATGCAGATGTTTGACTTCATCATGGTCTTGTGTGTTCTCCTAAGGTGTGGTCCACAGTTTGTGTGGTCCTGCTCTCTGTAGGAAAGTTCACTAGGTTATGTTGAAGGATAACGTCCCATAAAGCATACCAGAGAAGAACCCGTGGGCAGCTGAGTTGGTGATATTCTCCATCTCTACGGAGGCATCCTTGCCTGTAAGGAGAAATCTGAGTGATGCATGGGACTGTGCTTTGAATTATGAAGCAGAGTGCCAAGCTGGGGGATGCCCTTTTGTTTTCCTCTCCAAAAATAAGTATATTACAGCCTGTTGAAATCGGGAGCCCAATGCTGACTCATATTCCCAGTAACGTATACATAACAGCAGAAAGTTTTATGTATTAAGATTATTATCTTATTTTGCAGATGTGAATATCATGAACCTTTTTTTTCCCCCAATACATGTGTGTTGTTGGGCATACTGAATCAGAATAAAAATTATTCCCCCTTTTTTTTTTGGCCATTTTCCTAAACTTCTTGTAGACTAACAGGACTTTAATGTCTTAGGGTAAATTCCACTTAGATATTTACAGTTGCACTTATCATCTGAGTTACTGAGCTGTTATTGCGTGAACAGAATTAAACGTCAGATAAAATAAGTGCCAGTGTTTAACGGCATGAAATAAACTTAACTATGGCTCAAGAATTTCTTAGTATTAATATTCTGGTTATAAGAGATTGAATTCAAATTCCCTTCTCATTCCTGCAATTACTTTAATTTTCCAAGACATTTACTGGTTAGCAGTGAGGCACATTGAGTTAAAATAAATCAAGTTAAAAAAAAATTATTTATTGGATTTTAATGGTTTTTGTGCTCCTTAATTTTTGTCTTTCCTGAAGTTATTAAGAGAGTCAAATTATTTTTCCATAGTCTGCAATACTATTGTGATAAGATTTGTAATGACCATTTTGAAATAATTATTTATATATGTTCATTTCTCAACATTCCCCTTGCTAATTCCCTAAAGCATTTGTGTGCCCTCTTTTACTGTATTAGTCTTTCTGTCTCTGTCTGACAGGGCACATCAACTCAGATGGACTATTAATAGCAATAGTTAATAATTTTCATTAATTAGTTCCAAGGAAAATAACTCTCTGCTTCCTCCTGTTTCCAATCACATACTTAAAGCATTAATTCTTCCAAGGGTAGCAGTCGTTTGTTTATTTTGGTATGCCTCTAATATATATTTTAAACAAAAAAAAAATTTTCTAACAAGAAACATTCAAAACATTTCTAATAACATACAAGTTCTGACTAAGAAATATGGACTTTTAGACAACTTTTAAGAAAAATATTTAGATAATGTCAAAGTTTACAAAATTCTGGAAATACAATTTATTTTTCCTTAGACTTTATTTCTGATAAATCAGTGTTTTCTTGCAAATGTCATTTCCAGCACTCTAGCCTCAGATTCTACAGTTATTGCTGAACCCTACAGCACCATGCAGGGAACTGTAACTGGCTGGCCCTCAGATCCTCTAGAGAAACAAGACAGAAGAAAGAATTTTGAGGAACTATGAGATAATTATATATTTTTAAAAAATGATGTGGATGCCCCATCCCTGGAGGTGTTCAAGGCCAGGCTGCATGAGGCTTTGAGCAACCTGGGCTAGTGGGAGGTGCCCCTGCCCATGGCAGGGGGTTGGAACTTGGTTTTTAAGGTCCCTTCCAATCCCAACCACTCCGTGATTCCATGCTGCGTGTGATGTAGGGTCGAGCCCACGTTATATTCACTTTGAGCAGCATTGGTCCTCTCTGCCAAGCAGTAAGTATTCCAGATAGCCTCTTTGTTATATCTTTCTTATCTATCTGTCACCGTAGGAAGGTCTGTACTTATTTGGGGATAATCCTTGTGTTCACTTAAGGAAAATGTCTCTCAGTGTATCTGAGCATTTCAAGTGCAACTTGACAGCATGTCTCCATTTAACCCCGGGACCCGACTGGTTTTAGCTGCAGCTATTTTGATGGTTGCCTCTGTTCTGTGTCATGTTTCTCTGAAACTATAAAATCTTGTGCAGTTACCTTAGATTGAAATTCCCCCATTTCTAAAGCATCCCCATGTATACAGTGAGGCCAACAAATACTCCTCTCTTCAGGTTTTATCTCTCTGGATTATTCCACATGGATGCTCTGTCCTTCCCATGCACATTGGAGCTTTGATATCAAAACCCAAAGTTTTCTCATCTTGGCAGTTGTTTGCAGAGCTGGATATCTGCTACAGTTAGACCTTGAAACTACTGTTGGTTTAACTTTAAAATTTAAAGTCTTCTTCCTCACCAGCATCCCCTCTTTTTTTTTTTTTTTTTTTTCTTCCTGCCCTTAGAAATCCAACCCAGTAAGTAATCTGTATTTCAAACCTGGAAATAAAACTCTAAATAAAACTAAATGTAAGATGATTTATCATAAATTAGCATTTCATCACTTTGGGTAAAGCTATGGAATAGCTTATTAAGCTTATTGGAGAAGTTGATGCAATTCTGAATTTTATTTGCACCAGTTTCTATGCCTCCAGCTCCTTGTTAGCTGCAGAGCAAATGTGTCTTCCCTGAACTTGGTCCTTAACTTCAAGATCTTACCAAACTGAGTGTTGATGTGTACCATCCTGGGATGTAATTCAATATCTAATTTATTATATGTTACATTCTCTTAATAATTAAATCCTGTTTGAGGTGGGAGTGGGGGGAAGAACCCATAGGGATTTAGTTGTTATCCCTTCATTCGATTGTTACCACTTGTCTAGGTATAATATTGGAATTTTCTTATCAGCCCAACAATCTTTTCACTTCAACACTAGGCATTTTGTTCACCTAATGAACTTCACTAGTGAGTATGATTTAGCCTGAGTTTCATGTAGCTCACCCAGTTCTTTATATTCGTCATGAGCTGCAATCCAAAACTGAAGCACAACAAACAACAGCTTCTAAAAAAGCTGGAATGGGCATGTTTGTAGACTTCTGCAAAATACTGAGCTGGTGATTACAGAGATATTTTTATAAGCAAGTAGGAAGTGTTTCTGAAGAGATCATTTATAGTGAGGCTGCTCTGATTGAGTTATATACTGGATCTGTACGGCTTCTTTGTTTGTTTTCTCCAAGGGAAATCATAATAAAAGATGAGACCGAAAATAGGCATCCTGTCTGGCGGTTATAGATGCGTTACTATAAATAGTGGGACTTCTGTGGGCTTTTTGGATGTTACAATGAAATCAATCTTGTGCTAATTATTCTACTCTAAAAAAAGCTGGAACATCATTGTAGTCTTTTTTTCTTTTTCTTTTTCTTTTTTTTTTTTTTTTTTTTTTTTTTTTTTTTTTTTTGCTATTAGGAGTGACTTTAATGATAGTGTAATAATTAGAGATTATGAAAACCATTAAGGATCTTCCATGAGAGCATAAGTGCACCAGTGATATAAGCTTAAATTTCATCTGTTCTCAACACTGCTCCAGCTTTTCCCTGGGTGTGGGTCCTCCTGTGGCTCTACTGCCAGGAATGTGCGAAAGTGCAGTTCTTCATCGTGGTACAAGTGGCAGCCTTACCTCCCCAACCTGTCTTGGCATTTTAGTTTGCTTTTGGAAAAAAAGTGGTAGGACAGTGACTTTTTTTGTCACAGCTAACCCACCACAATGTTTTACCCCATTTACCAGAACAGTTGCATCTTAATGTGCTAAGCTCTCCTGTAAATGTTGTCTTGGTAAATGTTTTTTTTTTTCTGTTTACCTGTGGTCTTGAGTTTTGTGTGTCTTATGTGGTTTTTATGCCAAAATAATTACTGAAGTATGAAGAGCTTTTTGGGGAAAAATTGATAATACTAGATGACATTTTAGATCCACATGTTCAATGTCTTGGATTTTAGTTTGATCCTAAATTTCCTGCTTGACCTTCCTCTCAGGATGCTCTGGAAAGCTCGAATCCAAATCCTATAAAATTTTGCATTGGTACTTTTTATCTAGTTTAGTTATAATTAATCACAATGACAATTTTAAGAGAAACTTGGAAAACAGAATACTAAACAATGTCACTAATTTTAAATGTATTTTTGATTTCCTCTACCATTATCTAGAGTACTGTCTTCAATTTTAATCAAATCACCTTGAGAAAAACAAAGCAATAAGGCAAACCTAAATTTTTTAGAGCTAAGAAAGGACTTGCATATCATGCACATAAAAGCTCTGAATATTTCCTGTTAAAAGGAAGATTATCTTGAGAACTCCAGTTAAGTTCCTCCACTAAAAATATGGGTGGAAGTTTTGTTTTTTCTAGTTAGCATTGTTCTTGTGTGGTGTTCAACAGAGATCAGGAGCAGGAAGAAGAGATGGATTGTTAACATATAGCTTTACTATAGCTCTGCTTCAAGGGTGTGGAGGGTAAGCTGGATAAGATAACTGACTGAATGGAAAGAAAATAATCTTGTGGATGTTTTTAAGCATACTGTTTTGAATTCTGGAATTTCCCCCTTGGACTAGTCTAGCAGATGCCACTTAAACATTTGTGAGCCTACCAGGACCAGTAATCACTGATTTTATGCTGGAGAAACTGTTAATCCATTTACGTGCTTTATGTACATATGAATTCAAGTAGAGTGAAGGCTTCAGTATAAAGTTTAAAAATGACTTTTCTAACACCTTCATGGGTATTAAAATTATAGCATTTGAGTCCAACCCTATAGACACGGTATAAATAGCTTCCAGCGAGAAAATGATTTGTCACTAGCAATTATTAAAAGCCTTTACAGTTAAAACCAAGATATAGCCATTTTCTTAAAAACAGAGAGGAGTGAATTATTATTTTAGGTTTCATCTGGGTCATTTTCAAACATGAATAAAACATTTCCCTTGCACAAATCATTCGTCTCTATGAAACCTTATTGAAAGGTTGCAGAAATGACCAGCAAAGGTGAAGATGTTCATGCAGATTTTTTGGTGATGGAAAGCGTTTTTGGAAACAAGGGTGGAAAGCAAAATGTGAGGAGAAATGCAACTACAGGGGAACAAAATGGAGTGCTTTACTCAAATGGCATCCCGACCAAATTAGTCAGGCTCTGAAGGCTTATTTTCAACAAAATATGTTCACTCGGATATTAAGAGTGTCCTCAGGAGGAATTCCTGCTGTGTATGATGTCAGTCGCAGACCAATCTTCTTGTTGTGTTGAAATTACTCTGCGAAAAGGTGATTTAAAGTCTACAGTGATTGTTATCATATTATCCCTAAGGGTACAGTGAAATGAGTAAAGGTTTATTGTCTGGATACCACATTTCAAAATTCATATTACATTACATCACATCGCTCCATCACAAATCAGGGACATACAAACTGAAGATGACTATACATAATTTCTTATTGATGTTGTATTTGTGGCTGTCCTCATCCTATGTGCTTACAATTAGTACTGCTTAAAAATCAGCTGTGGCCTCTTGGAAAGAAATTCAAAACAGCATCAGTAATTGAAAAAGTATCTTATACGAGCAGTATTTTGTGATACCTGCTATAAATATTTGTAAGTGGGCACCGGCTCAACAGAAATCATGGAGGAAAAATTTGTAATTAGAAAAGTTAACTGCAAAACTCATCTCTGGACATACAGATTACTTGCTCTGCTGGGCAGGTGGGGTTTTTTTTGTAATAAATCGGAAAGTTAACTTTGTAAAGTGATGTTAAAATGCCTCCTTGTATTTCATCAACAATACTAAAGGTGTTAGTAATGTTTCCTGTTGGCTCAAATAAAATCAGAGAGGATATATTTCAGTCACCCAATTATCACATTTTGAAGAAAAGGAAACCCTACATCCCAGAATAAATGCTTGTAGAAAACACAGAAAAAAGACTCAATTTCAATTTACAGTAAGCAGTAGGGCTGTTAGTTATCTCTATATCAGCTAAAAATATGAAAATAGCTTAAGCTTGGGAGATTGTCAGGAGACATGTTGTCAATACTAGCCCTGTTATGCTTCCCTTAGTTTTTCTGATACCAGCTGTCTATGGCCAATGTTTGAGATGAAACCTTGAACTCTGTGGCACTGAGTCTGAACCTGTGTGGGTATTTTTTAAATGTTCTTGGACAAAAACAAACTGAGAAACATGAGTTTAGGAAGGAAGATTTCAGTTTCTTTTCTTTCACATTTTAGGTTCCTAAGTATCTGACTAAAATTAAGGAGGATCTACCTTAGATCTTCATATACTTGTTGTCACGGTCACCTTGATGTCACTAGGCAGCACACCAGTTTTCAGTAGCGCTAATAGGAGGCATTGCGTGTAAAAATGGAGTTGTGCACCATACTGCAATAACTCATCAGGTCCACAAAAAAAAAAAGAAAAAATCAGAAAATCCTCCTGCTACTAATTTAAGTGGAGTGATATTATTTGTATGTGTGTTATTTCATTTGGGCTTTAGAGGGATTAATTTACTGTGTCTGAATAACAACAGAAATGTTGATTGTTTTGAAATTACCTTAAATGACTCAGAAAAAAAGGGCTTTTTAGAGTCTAGCTTTTCCTGCTCCTTGTTTGTTTCTGTGGAAGACTTCCCTGCTCTGCAACGTTTTCTGTCCTTTTAAAAATATTCAAGTTGTACTTGATTTCTGGAGTTTCAGAAAGCCTTAATCCAGCTTGATCAGTTTGGTTTTTACACGTTTGGCATCACCATGGTTTTGCAATTGGTATCTAAATATCTGTTAAATGAAAGTTCGGTGTTAGGGAGAACTGTATACGTATTTCTGGAACTTGCAAAAAACATATCGGGGATTTCTGGCATGCAAAAAGGAATTTAGTGATACTCAGTAAGTTTCCCATGGCGTAACTCTGACCCATAGAAGTGGCCAAGATTCTGGTAGAATGAGTCAAGTGCCAGCAGTGCAGTAGTCCTTCCAACAGCTCTGCAGAACAGTCCACGCTCACTTGATATACATTGCTGGATGCAGCAGCAAATGCTCCTACCCTGTGCATCATTTAGGAACTGGATTACCAGAGGTTGGCGTAAACTCTGTGGGAACTGGCTGAATTGAAAACCTACCATGGGTGATCCCCTTTGGCCATGATTTTATCTGGTTTTGCTTGCTACTACTCTAGAAACTTCAACAATTGAAATAAAATGTTGTAGCTGTCTGTCTTGAACAGGTGAATTTTTGTTGTGCTCATAAATTTTCATACAAATATGTGCCAGAGTGGACAGATGCACGGGATGCTGGTATCTGCTGGCCATCCTCAGGTATTCTGTGATGGGTAACAGAACAGTAACGTGCTTAACATCAGCCTGGCTCAGCTGGCAGAATGGAATTCATTTTACAGCACTAGCTTGAAGTCTTAATTCAACCCCCTCATTCCAAAACTGTTTTTTTGACATTTCCATTATTTCTTGTGTCACCTAGTACATTTTCCTTAATTGCTGTGTGTATATATAGGCATTGCTCTGTAAAACCTGGAAAACTGTAGTCCTTAGCAGCCAATTAACACCACTTAGCAGCTGTTAAAAAGGATAATTGCCTGATGTTAACATCACCTAACATTATTTCTAATGCTAATTACGCCCAATTTACTCTCCCTAAACTCACCCAGCTCCAGGTATTTTTCCAAACCAGGGACTGATAACAGAAATATTTGTACACGTGCCAGCTATGGTCTGTGTAGATGCAGTTCGAGGATTTTGTGACGGCAGTAGTAAATCGGCGCTGAATGTGCCCTGCTTGAAGGATCACCTCGAAAGTGCATGACACCAATGCTTTCCATATGTAGATGTAGTGGTGTTGCATGTTATCTGTTCCCTGTGGAGTTTAGCACAGGACTCAAAAGTGAGAAGAAAACAATGCACAAAACTTTCTATAGGTCAGTAGACAGCTAAATCTTTTGTTAAGATATTTTCTCGAAAATTGTTGCAACAGAGTAATTCTCACCTTTTTTTAATCAACTTTACCCTGTAAGCCCATGGTCTTGTTCATTCAAGCCTTATTGACTTCACTGTGCATTCACAATGTGAAGAGCTTGTAAGATGACATCTTTTATCATTTTTAAATCCACCCTGTTGATGATTTCTGTGAATTCCATAAGGTGGTTTTTTTAATGAAATATTTTAGTTTTATTTGTTCTATAGCCACCTGCTAACAGCAGTCTAAACTTTTCCAATTTATATAAATGACTTGTTCTTCAGCTTCTGTACAGGTTTATATACTGAATACTGCAGCATAAATTACCCATTTAGAAATGGTCTATTGATTGTTATTATTTTACATCAGGTACCAAATTGAAATAATTGCCTTAAAGGAAAATGTTTAAAATGAATGATGATAATTGAAAATAGAAATCATAGTTTCAAATAAAAATAGATAGACAGTCCTTCAGAAGCTGTGGTAAATGATGGGCTGATGAATGGATGGTGTAACTGGTAAGTAGAAATTTATTAGCTTGTGTAGATTATGATGAAAGGTATCTGAGAAAATAATTGGTCTAATTTTCTGGAAATAAGGCAGTCCACTAAAACTGCTGCACATAATGATCAAAAGAATACTAATTTGTCTTTTAAATTCATGTGATTTTTAGCACTCTATGTACCAAAACCAGTCTGAATTCCAGCCAAAAGGGAATAGTTCAGAATATCCGTAAAATTCTATTGTTTGCATACATATGTAACCATGGAAAGACACTTGTGCCATGTGTAAGCATGAAGATAGCATGAGCCCTACCATGCCAGGAGCTCTGAGCCACTACTGGTAGAAAGTTACAAGTACAGGCACAAATTTGTAGCTAGATATCAGTAGTTGGTGTGGAGTACCTACAGTTTATTTCAGGGGTGAAATAGCGTTGAGGGAAAGGGAGATTGCCTTTCAAAACAGTGCCCAACAGATGTAACACAACTATTGAACAGCTATGTTTAAAAGAGCAGAAAGAATGGCACATTTTCTTGGAGATGGTTAAGCAGTACTGATACTGCTAGTTAGGACACATGGAAATAAAATATTTTCCTGTGTGGCGTTATAGATACAAAAATAATTTAGAGCAAGATGTGAATGAAATACATGCTCATCATTTTTGGGATGGAAATAGGCAAAACTAGGAACTGCTAACTAATGTGGAAAATAGAGTGGAAATGCTTCATTGGCAGTAATCTATTTTCTCTTAAGTTTGATAGAGACAGGAAACTACATTTCGAACAATCATCTAAATATGAAATTAACCAGGTATACAATTAATCAAAACCTTGAGAGAGTAATAGAGTATCATTACTTAGTTTCATTAATAAGTTAGTGCCTCAACAGAATCTTTTATTGAAAGATTTTTTCAATATTGACTTCAGAGTTGGTTTCAAAAAGAGAAATGATCATGGAGGCACTCCTGAAAATGTCGCTGTGTGGACTTAAGTGCATGAATAGTGAAGCCTTTGCACGTTGCATCTCCTGGAGTGATAAAGGAACGTGAACTTATAATGCCAGACTTTCAGATATTCTAGTTCAGAAAAATGCACATGGAGAAAGTCTGAGTGAGAAAATAGATGAAGTTTAAAATGTTGCAAATTTTTATGCATATCTTTGCATGTAATAAAATTATGTCATAATAAGACACTATTCCCTTTCCTAGACAGGACAGGATATTTTGTAAATAATTTATGGTTTTTATTATTCTGTGGCAGAACCAGATTGAAAAACAAAACAAAACAAAACAAAACCAAACAAGGTGAACTTTCTTTTAATATGGGAAAATCAATGAATCATATCATATAATAGAATCATAGAATGGCCTGGGTTGAAAAGGACCATAGTGATCATCTAGTTTCAACCCCCCCGCCATATGCAGGGCCGCCAACCACTAGACCAGGCTGCTCAGAGCCACATCCAGCCTGGCCTTGAATGCCTCCAGGGCTGGGGCATCCACGACCTCCCTGGGCAACCTGTTCCAGTGTGCCACCACCCTTTGGGTGAAAAACTTGAAAACACACTGCTTGTGTTTTCAAAGGGCTTAGTACTTGGGAGCTACCAAACTACCTTGACAGCAAGCATGCTGGTAAATGCAGAACTGCTAACCTCCTTCTTAACACTATGATTTATAAATCTGTGCTTTTTCATTTTGACAAAAGAAAAGGGGTTTGTTTGGCCTTTTAGTTTTCAAACTCTGCTGTGGTTGGACAACCAATCTTTTTCATTCTTGGTGTCAGAGAGATGAACTTCTGTGGGTGAAATGAACTTTAAATGAAGTATGAGGTTTTGATAGGCATAATTTTGAAAAGCAAAGGATTCTGCAATTTGATGGCTTTTGAATATTCTTCTTTGTTGCCCCTGAAGTATTGCTTTCTCTGTACAGGTATATTTGATTTTGATGTTCACATTTTCAGAGCCCAGTGTCACCTTACACTTTCCTCTCTGCTCCCCTCCTTACTAATACTGAGTGCGGTAGGATTTCCCAAGACCTTCTGTAAATGAAATGCAGTGCAAATCTCAATCTTTCATCAAAAATAAGATTGAGTCTTGCATTATCGTTCTTTCCCCTACTTCTGGTAGATTTGCAGGTGAGCATATTTCTTGTCTAGGTAAAGGTAGTGTAGAAATTGGAATATTTATATTTATAGCTAAACCCCAGGTTAACGCCTACCAGTATCCATAATGGAAACAGTGAACTAGGATGGAAATTATTTTTAGTTTTGCAGTAAACAGTGCCATAAAATATGTATGAAGATGAGAAGGGTAGAGTGCCTACCTGAAAATACCCATATGTATGTGTAATGGCTTCCCATAGATTGAGATAAATATACATAACTAATAAGAAATATTCCCAAACTTGAACAAAGATCACTGAGGAGACTTACAGGACACATATGTGCCTGCTTACTAACATATAGGAGCTAGCAAGATTATATAGGCTTTTAATATATAGATGACAAAATGCAACTGAAATGTTTGTTTTCCTTTCCAAACTCACTCCTATAGTTTTAACAAACTTTACCATGCCATCCTTCAAAGCTGTGTTGCTGCAAGACCTTCAGAAGACCAGCCTCTTCTGTAAAGGACAATCATCATGTCCTGTAGTTTTTAAAGCTTCTCTCAAGTCCATTAAGCATTTTCAGTGTGAAACATCTATCAAAGTAGCTCAATTTTCTAAGGATTTGGTGTAGTGGCTCATGTAGCAAGAGGTTGTTACCTGCAATACAGCTCAGAGCATCGTGTGATCATACTGCTGCGTGTTTACACTTCCAGGAGTGGATCTTTCATTGCTTGTTTTATATCTACTCTTCTGATGACACTTTTGGTTTAAAGCCTTTGGTCATTTCCCAAAGCACAGTTGAGAGCTTATTGGCAAAAATCAGATGGGTGGCCACCAAAAGGAACTGCCTGGGCGGGAGGGCGGATTCTGCAGGTCCAGAGGAGAAAATGAAGGAAACTTCCTTTAAGGACCAGGAGGAAGAGTTGCAATTGCAGCCTCACTTCTCGTGGAGGTGTTAGCTGCCAGGCATATGTTAGGAAGGTGGCATGGAGGTATTTAAAAACTGCTTGGACAAGGTCTTGAGCCCCCCTGGCTCTTCTTGGACAGGGTGATCAGACAACCCCAAAGGGCCCATCCAGCCTAAAGCTTTATGTGATTCTGGGCAAGACTACAAGGTGGCACTGGGCGGGTCAGTGTGGACATCACAAGCTCCCATGTTTGCAGAAAAAAAAAAAAAATTGCATACCCTTTTCAGGTATCTGAATAGAAAAAATGTCTTTTCTGGGACAGTATTTGTGGCAGTTGTAGAAATGATGTTTTTGAAAATGACAAATGAATTAAAATTTCTTAGGTAATGAGACTTGTTACATAAATGAAAATATCCTTTAAGATCAAAATTTAGTTGTCCTGCTCGTGCCAGTATCTATTTTTTTTTTGTGCTACTTACTCAGAGGTTGATGCCTCTGTCAGAAAACTTGAGTATATTACACAGCAAGAAAAAATCAAACTCAATTGAGCTCAGAATCCAAAAACGCAGTCACTTGAAAGGTCCTGCTCTACTCCAAAGACCCTGCCTGCTTTACAAAATGCCCGTGGCAACTCAATTTGTCACTGAAGCAAATGGGCAGAAGGTTGAACTCATTGACAGGCTCAGAGGAAAGCAACAAGATGATGGATGGTGGATGTCCCTCAGCTGAAGGAGCAACCTCCTGTGAGCAGGGCCAGATCCCGCCAGGTTCTCAGGGCTTTTAATGGTATTGCCTTCAGATCATCAGAATCACATCCCTGAGAGAAAATTTGCAGGATTTTGTAGTGAGGTCAGCATCTAAATTAACTGAAGGCAAATCTTTCCTGTAGGGAAATAAGATGAATGGACAACTGTTGATGTTGGATGTTTTCCTTAACTGATCTTCTTTGGGCAAGTATGAGGGATGTTATAAGCACTATTGCAGCTTTCCTAAAATCTGAACCGATCAGTGTAACTTCTCAATCGTTCCAGTGTGTGCTTGAGGTGATACCTATGAAGTCCTATTCCCTCCCTGACACTGTCACCACACAGGAAGGTCACCTGACGGAATGCGTGGAGAATTATCATCCAATCTCTCACTTAAGAAAATTAGAATACAAGCAAATTTTTAATCCCAAAGTCTTTTAATAAGGTAAGAATAATAAGTTATGCAGCAGCATGATTTTTTTTTTTCCCAACACAGGAAAAAATAGTTTAAAGAAAATACGGACTGCAATCTTAGTATGTGTTTAAGCTGGACCCCAATGTTTTCATTTATGCCTTGTACCTCTGAATATATTGCAGGGAGAGGGTGACACCGTAGAACATAGTGTAATACTGTCTTTTCTATGATAAGCTCTTTTCACAAACTGCATTTACTACCGTTAGCCAGAACACAGGTTTATTCCACGCAGTACTGGCTGGGAAATAAAGTTGATTTGGCCTTTACCAAGCTACTTTCTCAAGTTGAGTTTAGTGTAGTACACAGTCAAATGCACATTGCAGCTGGGAAAGGGCAGGCGACAGTGTGGAGGGACCACCTGGCAAAGAGACAGCCCCTGCCCGCGAGCCCTGCTCTGCTCTAGTCTGGAGCCAAATAAGTCAAAACTAATTGTATTGCTATTTAACATGAGCTCAGAGTAAGCAACTGAACAGTTGTATCACGTGGCATAACAGATTGCAGGAAGATGTAAATTAAAGAATGCCAGGCAGAGAGTGTAATATATGGTGTTGCTCTGTGCTGTTCAGGACAGTTCCAAATAAATTGCTTTGTTTGTCCAGCCTTGAAATTCCATGGAGAGTGAAATTCAGATCAGTGCTGCAAAATCCAGAAGGGTGGCCCTGCATGTTCTTCTGACGGCTGCTTAGAATTAGGTTTTGTTGGAATTGCTTAAAATAGGGAAACTGATGAAAGTGAATTCTTTCAGAGACTGGAAACTCTGTAAAGCCATAGCATTTTGATTCTTTGCCAAAGAGTAACTACGAGTGTTATTGGTAGAAACAACAGAATAAAATGATATTTTAGGTTGTAGCCTCATCTGTACACCAATGTATCAAAAGAGGTATTTCCTTTCGGGTGAAACCCCACTGTTTTCTAGGGTATGGGAGAAAATCTTCAGAAACCGTGCTTGACATAGTCTTCATCAAATGCTATATGTAGATTGATAGCCTCAAAATAACATAACCTGTATTTTCTGTTTCTGATAACACTAGAATATGAATTTTAAACATACTCTATACTCTGCCCTTTGCCTTGACAGATGTCTTGTCCAGGATTACATTAATTACTAAATGTCTTTTCTGTCTGACAGCTGGGAATTTTAGGCTTCAGAGGTAAATAGGTTTTGAAGCAATCCAGTAATAGGCTTACAAGGCTGAGAGGCAACAGAGCTGAAAAGTGAAAAATCAAGAGGTTGGACCGTTAATACCTTGAAAAGTTAATTCAAAACACTGGAATCTAAACAGTGGCTCTGCAGAGGGGTTCATGTCAGGTTGAAATTTTGCACTGCATACTCTGGTATGTGATATTTATATAGTTATATGTTGTGCACTAAATATTTGTGGTCAAATACCTCTGTAATAAAGATGTGATCTTGGCAGGCTATCTGGAATTACCTGAAAGAGAAGGGGTAAATATCCTCAAAGAACCTCTCCAAAGTAGATTGTCACTGCCTAGCAGATACCATCTTCTATGCCCTGAATTTAGAGGTCCATCATGTTTTTTGATTCGGTGCTGAGATGACCAAGGCACAATGGAGTCGCTCACTCCAAATCCCAAGAGAGGATAATGCCAAAGGACTATTACTGAAGGCTGAGGTTGGTTCTTCTAAGCCTTGTCAAAGAGCACATGATAGTGATTTTAGTGGTGTCGAGGAAAAGCAGAACACGAAAAGGGTCTCTGGTCGCTTTGAGGTCCAGGAAAGAGGCTGCAGGAGTTCAGATGGTGTTTGGAGAGAGGTCCGGGGTAAGCAGTTGCATCAGAGAAGGAAAGTTGTCATTAATCTTTTAGGCCTCCCCATAAATGGGAAAAGAAAGACTTGAGCATGAGAAAAGCATTGTGATAATGTTACTAACTGACACTAAAAAGTAAGAGGAGGATAAAAGTAATATTGCTGAAGGTCTCCAAAGCATTTTGAGGAAACTGGTAAAATATTAGTGCCTCTCTGCAAAAGGGGCTGCTGGTATTTAGTTTTTCCTGTTGTCTGTTTACACAGTAGTTTAGTTTCCTGAGGGCTGAAATGCATTTGTTTAATTAGTCTTTCAGTTTAATATAGTGGTAGCTATGAATGCCTAATTACCGGTGGTTTGTATGCACATATATGTTGAGAACTTTTTACCACAAAATGTCTGGAAAATTCTAAAGGCGTTACTAAGTAAAGCATTAACATCTGGGATATTCAGATATTCAGATTCATTGATATCTGGGATATTTCAGATATTAAAATTTAACTGCCTTTGAAATATTTATAGTTATGTGTCTTAAAGTACATACCTGACTATGAGGTGTGTAGGAAGGAGGATGCTGGGAAACTGGCAATTTAATAGATGCTACTGAACTGTGCAATAGTGCAAAATTAAAGCAATTTGGACTTATGGTATAAATGCAGTGACATGTGCCATTGAATTTCTTCCCTATGGGCGCAGTTAGAAGAAGCGGACGTTAGTTTCTATGGAGGGTGCGTATTTCCAGTCCCCCCCCGGCATGGGGGGCTCACTGCCTTCCTACCCGCTGCTCACCAAGGTGTGTGCCTTTGCCACATGCAGATCACCTGTAATGAAGGACCTTATGACAAAATTGAAATTGCAGTGATCAGTTGGGTGATTAGCAGGCACAGGGGCTGATGGAGCTGTTTGCACAGCTGGATTTATGAGTCTCTCAGCTCCAGGATGCTCTGTTGGTTTTAGCAGGGCTGAAGAAATTTGTCGACAAATGCTCCCATATTATTATGTTTTTGTTATTTATTATAGTTTTTTATAATTTTGATAATTGTTGTTAATGATAGTCATTATTATTATTATTTTATTTATTTGTTATTTATTATCAGTTCCTAAATTGTTTCTTGGAGGACTCATCTTTGCAGGAATTGCAGATGAATGAACTAAGAATGGGAATTAAGTAGAAGCTCTGATTTGCACAGGCAGTGACATGAAAGGGAAGGTGGTAGGAATGGGCTCTGGCAGGGAGCACTGCCCTTGGAGGAAGAGATGATGTTGATAGACTTGTTTCTTGACAGACTGTAATGATGCTCTGCCTTTAGGCAGTAAATGACCAGGGGTCCAAAAACTTTGAAAACAAAACTGTGCCAAACTGAAACAAGATTTTTTTTTTTTAAATTATCAGGTATTTGGTGAAACAAAGCCCCCAAATTATTTACATAGGCTTGCTCCAAGTGTCTCAGTACTTAATTACTTCAGAAATGCATAGGAAACATTGTTTGAATATTTAGTTTGTCTTTTTTCCCACTATCTTTTTCAATGTCTAAAACATCATATGTTAATTAAAAGTTTACAATCCCTATAAGCTTGTTGAATTTATAGTGATTTTTTTACCTAGAAATTAAATACATGGAAGTAACTGAATTTTTTTTTCCCTGCATAAAAAGGTAATCTCTTATTATTACAACATTTTTGCAACTCAAATCTTCAGTTTCATGGCTGATGCATCTCACTGGGTTGTTAGTACATACAGCCTGTTAACCAGAATTCTTCTTCTTTACATGTTGAACAAGGAAAGAGAAAAACTTTTTACATTAAGTTGAGAAACAAATTTCTGCAACATTGATCTTAGGTTCAGGACTGAGACCCAAACTGGCCAATGCCCTGTTCCATATCATGCCTGTCCTACCCTGTCTATAGATGAGGTTCTGCCTGGAAGTGCTCTCTCTCTCAGGGTCATCCCTCTCTCGGGGTCATCTCACTCTTTGGTCAGCTCTTGGTCTTGGATGCTCAGGCTTTCATCTCCTTTTACGGGATTACAGTTTCAGGACTCTCCCTGCTCTGAGGTCATTATCTGGGAATGGGCTGAGCCTTGGTCATCAGGTGGTGAGAAGTATCCCTGTGTGTCACTCATTTGTATATTTGTATATATTATTATTATTATTCCTTACAATATTATTGTAGTTTAGTTATAAATTGTTCTTATCTCAACCCATGAGTCTCTTCCCTTCACCCCTTTAATTCTCTTCCCATCCCTAGAAGGGAGCATGGGAGGGTGAGAGAGCGGTTGTTGTGATATTTTGCTGCCAGCCAGCATCAAAACTACAGCAGAGAGGCTTTGTTTCTAGCTGAGCAAGTATCTCGGAGAGCCTGAATGCTGGGGAGAAGCATTTCCCCAGCTTTCTGGCTTCTCTGCTTAATAGCTTCTGACCTGCCTTGCTTGATACAATCCCAACACGTACTGAAGTGCAGACACATTATTCATCCTTTTGTATATCAAGAGCCTGCACCAAGAGTATGTAGCCCAAGTGAGCAGGGGTGCCTTTTAATTTTCTAGAACAAAATGACATCTTTTCACTTCTATCTCATGCTTTTTCTCCTCAATTTTTGCTAGCTGGTCCACTGGCTCAGTGAAAGGCAGCATATGCTTTCTGGCTGGCCAGCCTGAAGCTATCTGTAGGTTGGTTGGCCAGCTGGGTAGCAGGTACAAGCATTCACACTGGCCAGCTGGGAGGGATATTCAATTTTGGCCATCTGGCTGCTGTCTCTTAAGAGCAAAGAAATAAGTCAAAGACCTGCATATTGGCAGCTGGAGGGCCTAACAAGCGGTTGTGAGACTGCATGTGGAAAATGGACTCTTCAGACCTGCTTTGTATGCTTCTGAGAATCTAACTAGAACATTTTCTTTGCAGTTTGAAGATTGTTTCGAATTTTATTATGTGCTCATATGGAATATATTTTTTTACACTATTTTAACTGAAAGGGGAAGCTGTATTTCCCTTTTTTTTGACAGATGACAGAATTACACTATTTAAAAAATAAAGGAAAATACTACTTTGTACTGATTGAAATATCATTGTTCTTTTCTATATGAGAACATCTCCATCTGTTGCAATGTAAAAGCTCAGCACTTTGATCTCATATTTCACTTCACCATGTACTCTATTCATAGGCTACATCAGGTGTGAATAGCCAAGCGGTATGTTTGTGGAGGGGATTTCACTGACAAGGCAGAATATATGACGTGTTTATGTGCTGAGGTGTTGTTTTATTCTGGGCTAAAGAATGGCTTTCATGTACAATTTAACAGATATATGTATTAAGCTGACTACCACGTGGTTCAGTTACATATTTTTAAAAATGTCTACTGCTTCCGAAGGTGGGGCTTTTTCATCTATTTTATCTATTATATTTTCAGCATTGTCTCCAATTCCTGCTGTCTAGAACTCTGGGCATTTTGTTGGGCTATGCATTGTCTGTTGATTTAAAACCATACAATTCAAGGCTATTGAAGACTTAGCAATAAATAAAGTGTTTCTTTATGTGAATACAGTTTCTCTTTTCACTAGTGTTCTGGGTTTGGGGGTATTTTTCTCCACGTGATAATAAAAATGAGAAGAATCGGAGTATCTATTCCTAATTTGGAGGAAATGTTGGAGTTACAGAGGCTGTCTTACTGAGAATGAGTAACCTGGAGGCATACAGGCATCTAGAGCCAGTTGGGTTGTCCAAAATACCCACGCTGGGCGGGCATGTGTACCTGCTCTTCCAGAAGCCCTGTTGCCTTCTGGAGTGGGACCTGGTACCCTGGTGAAGATAATGTGGTATTAGGTACATGTGTGTACTCAATGGAATAAACCCATTCCTGTATCTTGTTTCTTCTTGTGGTACTGCCTGGGAAAAAACTTGGCTTTTAAGGGTCTTGCTTCATATTTTGTCATTTGCCTCCCGCTGCTTTTAATATCTTTTAGATGATCAATAGTGCTTTTCAAGGAAGTAAGCAGTTTTAGTGAAACAGTTCTATTAATTTAATAAAATTAGTGTGTGATAGCACAGTCTTATGTGTGCTGATACTGCTGAATTCAGACTGAACAAATATGATTAAGACTCTTGTCACTGACGTCAGGAGAATTCAGTTTATAGGTTCTTTAAAATAAATCAACCCTTCCTTCCCCTTGTTCATCCGAGTTATTTTTTGAACAGTTTCCTCTTCCTCAATATTTCACTCTTCTCCAGTGCCTCCTTTTCACATTTTTCAATCATTTTACATTTTCCATCACTTTCATGCATACCTTCCACCATCCCCACCATTGTTTATATATATACATAAAGAAATTTACTGTGCTATACATGATGTACAGCAAGTACAGATTTAGCACTTAATTTCTTGGACTGGAATTTCAAAAGGAGCTGTATGCAATTTGACCCTCTTTTTGTTTAATAGTTTGACTTTAATGGGTAAGTAGTTCCTGAAAAAGGATGAAGTGCATCATAACCATGGGACCCTGGTGTGGGCAGCCTTTCCCTGTACTACCCATCTCCTGATGGGAGAAGGGGGACTGCACTGTTGCAGTTTTTACGAATGTCTTTAAGGCATAAGGAAACTTTAACAAAAGCGTTCAGTGAAAAAGTAGCAAATTGCTGTGATTGTGCACGTGCACGCAGTGTTGTTGTACTGTTACCTTCGGGAGGTAGGGAGCTGTGTCTACATTGCGAAGATGCAGATGATTAATATCAGACCCCAAAACACAAAGGTTCTTGTACAGATGGCATGTTGAGTATGTTGCCTATACAGGGTCTATAGAGCTACACATTTTAGATTAGAAAGGGATTGAGAGAATTGAGGAATATATATATTTTTTTAACATTTTTTTCCCTGTCCATAAATTAGCAAGTGATATTTCCCCTCAATTTCAAGCTTTGATTGGATAGCTAAGACTATAAACTAGTTTTAATTTGTAACTATTGTCAATTCTTATAACAAACCTTTGTCTTCTGCATCTTCACAGATCAGTAACAATTTATCATTCACTTAATTGCATAAAAAACCTTCTCTTAAGTATTAAGTTCACTAGGGAAGCAGATTTTTCTTTTTGATCCTGAGGATATGAGCTGCAGTGGGGAGTTTCCACTGCCCTCTCCTGCCTGAAAGCCAAACCATCCCTAATGACTCACTTGCTTTTAATGAATGCTGCTCAAACAAAAAAGAGTTTAAGTCAGAAGGACCATGCAAGGATGATTCACAAATCAACTTCAAAATTGCCTAGTCATTTTATTCTATCGAACCAGAATGCATTCCTCTCTTTTTGGCTTAAAACACTTTCTTTATGAATAATTGTATCCTTGCAACTTTGCATTTGTTTTACTGTGCAACTGCCAGGGCAAATGCCTCTTGAGGAAAAGTTGCTGCCTAGCTCTGTGCTCTGGGATTTTTCTAATTAGAGGTTACCAAATGCTTGATAGAAAGTTCATGAGCAAGGGACAAAAGGCAAGCAAGCAGCTTTTCTGGGAAGAAGAATAGGGAAGTCAGAACAGGAGAGTGATCCTTCAGGGAAAATGGAGCCACATGTCTTTGTGACCCACTGCAGATACCAGTTTGGGGTCACACCTGGAAGCTGGAGGACTGAGGGAAGCAACAGGAGACATGCATTTGCAGAGCAATAAGTTTGCAAACTGTTGGTATCTGTGTACGTGTGGTATGCTGTTTCCCCTCACCCAAGGGTGCTGAGTGAGCTCAGGGGTTGCTTACTCCATGGGTGCAAGCCACAGATGTCCTGGAGTAGCCACCTCCTTTCTCCCAGACTCCTCAACCATGTTTAGTGCAAGCATTTGCTCCTCAGCGCTAATTGTTCCTGTGTATCTGAACTTACTGTATCTTGCTGTTCACTGATGAAGAAATGATACCGATAGATCAGTGGAAGCATTCCTGAAAACCCTGTTTCTGTCCTTCCCAAATGCTCCTGCTGGAATTCCTGTGCTGTGTCCCTGGTATGGGGTATGGAAGTGCTCTGAGACTCCTCTCTTTAGATAATATTTTATAGATGACTGAATTCTGGTAGCATTTTCTGTATAAGACTGGAAATGCCAATTTTCTAAAAGAAATCAAACCCAACAGCAGTCTATGTGGAAGCACTGGTGCACCTGCTAGAAGAGTTTTCTCATTTAGCAAAAACTGGAATTGCAAAGAGTGGCCATATGCCAGCTCGTAAACGCAGAGTTACTAAACAAATAAAAACCCACCCTGAAGCAGCGGAGGATGTAAAGGTACAGCAGTAGGCAGATTGAGGTGGGAAGCCAGGAGGTCTGGGGCTGCAGGGGAAGATGGACAGGAGCTGAGTAACTCCCACTGTGTCCACTCCACCGGGTTGTGCAGACACTGTGCAATGGGAGTGAACCGCTTCCCATCAGGTTTATCTACTGACATTTAAGGTGGGAAATGACTCCCTGGAGAATGGGAGGGAGACATAGATGCAAAGTGAGATACTGTGAATGAATTAAAGTCTGTCCATTACAGTGACAACATTAATCTATCAGCATATACTAATTCTATAGTTTATGTTACAGGATATATAAATGAGAAAAATGAGATTACTTAAGTCTTCTACCTGGATTTAACTTTAATTGTCAATTGATTCCATAACAGACAGGCAGGCATGGTTTCCTTCTGCCTCTAGGTAGCCATTACTCTATCCTTCAGCCTATATTAACATAAAAAAGACCTTATTCATTTGGATGATCAATGTGAAAGGATGTCTACAGATGAGGACCTCTGGACTGAGACAGCGGGCTTTGTTGCCTCAATACAATTCTCTCAAAGTTTTGTTCAAAGTGAACATTTACTTTAAAAGTAGACACTGCGTACTTTTCTTTCCTAACTATAGAAAGTGTGCGTATATCTAATGAAATATGAAAGGTCCTATATCTTATTCATGAATGCTGAAAGTTGCTCAGCAGCAGTCTTCAAATACACCTCTGCAAGTATCTAACTCTACAATTTATGTGACAAGTAATGACATGCTAACATCTTTGAAAGTTAAGTATTTGTGTTAATTATTAAAGAGAGACATTTCAGGTGACAAACTGAATGAATATTCTCTGGAAAGCCACCTATCTTTTGTTGACAAAAAAAAAAAGTACAGAAGCTCTGTGAAATATTTAACTATATAACTTATAATTTCGTTTCTGTATACTACCTCTTTAAATATATTGGACTGATGTCTGATGAAAGCAGATGTCATTCTTTAAACAGAATTTGTGACGTGTTGTAGAAGAGACTGTCTATAATAGCAGCCTGTGCTCTCTGTACAGACTTTGCTTTTGTTTGTGGTTTTTTTTTTTTTTTTTCCTAATGCTTTTCTATTGCTGGAATTGACTGACTGGCTTCTGCTGAAATGGTGATGTGTGGAAATTAAATCAGCAGAAAACCAACATCAAGACTTTATAGATGCTCCGGTGCTTGTGTTCTGCGTTTCCTTTGATTTTGGAGAGAAGCAGCAGCTGCCTGCCACCACCCAGCACTATGGGGACAGGCATCTTCTCGGGAGATCCCGGGTAGAAGGAGGGCACAACAAAGTTATTTTGCTCAGAACTTTATTTCTCCTAGACCCTCTGCACATCAGGTCTTTTCGCTCTGTCCACCATAGCTCAAAGTACCCGCAGCACTGCTAAGGCCTGGGAGGACGCAGCAGTGGACGGCCTTGCCCCAGGCCTGCGGAGACCTTGGGCCTGCCCTCCTGCGGCTGTCAGTGCGTGCGGGCAGGGCCCTGCCTGCTGTCGCAGCTCCCTGTTCTGCTGCGTGGGTCACCCTCATCGGCCAGTGCCCGGGACGCTTGCAAAGGAGAAGGAGGTACATGAGCAGCTTGTTTGCAGCTAATGGCCCTTTGCCTCACGAGGTGGCGTGTTACCAGGCGCGGGGTGGGTGGGTGCGAGTAGGGGACACCAGTCGCGCTGCCTGACCAGAGCTTCTACCTCAGGCATCGTCTTGAGCTGACTGAATTTGTCAGTGCTTGGTGTCACTGTGTGTGATGGCCGACCCCTCCATGAGTACAGCTCATCGCGGCTGGGGGACCTGCGTGTGCGGCACCGGCTTGTGCTGCAGTTACTTGGTGTAGCTGGTGAACTATGCTGGTAACAAATCTATTTTTCACAGTTACTGCTTCAACACTGGTCTTGATTTATATTTTACTACTGCCATTATTGCTAGTCGGTGGTTTTTGTGCTCTATATATATAAATATTGATGGCGTTTGGGCTCTTGTTTC
Source organism: Syrrhaptes paradoxus (assembly GCA_013400615.1). Taxonomy (NCBI): domain Eukaryota; kingdom Metazoa; phylum Chordata; class Aves; order Pterocliformes; family Pteroclidae; genus Syrrhaptes; species Syrrhaptes paradoxus. Next base: position 19,601 of record VZTO01011453.1, on the reverse strand, counting down.
TGCTGGTGTGTAGCACGATGTGCCCTCCCCAGGGAGAATCCTCATGGAAACACAGAATTGAACACTTCTAAGATTCTACTTTTCAAACCTTAATCAATTTGTGTAACTATAAAGGAAGAAGATTTTGTTTCAAAGTCTTATCAGCTGGTATTAAAATTCTGTAGAAATAATTGTATGCGCTGCTGTACTGTTTAAGTTTCATACCTCTTGTATTCCAGCAGGCTTATTCGTGCTGCAACATTCCCAGAAATAATAAAAAGAGTAGGGAATCTTAGATCGCAAAAATTCAAACTCTTACAGCTATTTTTTTCTAACTAATTTGAAAGTCTCCTCTCTTACAAACGGACAGGTCCTACTTGAGGTGTTCTGTACTGTCTTTCATGTCATCCCAGTATACGGCAAGGGAAAAGTAATGTCTTTCAGGGAAGAAGACATCCACTGGTCATTATAACTGTTTCAGGTTTCTGTAGGAATACAATAATCTCATAAAGATGCCATAGGGAATGTGATTTTCAAACTGAACTTGTTTCTGTTTCAATGTTTTGAGTGAATTTGTTACATTTTCATCACAGCTGCAAGCTTGATTCTGAACAATGTGTGATCTCATTGTATAAATATTAAGGCAATGTCAAGTCATTTTCTGCTTTGACTTAAAAATATAAATAATTTTATTTGCTGCCTTGTCCTTGGTGGTAAACATCAACTTCATCATCAAGACCACTCAATGGCAATGATTTAGATTCTGTATTGTATGTATGGAAAGTTGATTGAAGGATGACACTGTATAAAATTTACCTGAATAGATACATTACCATTTAACCAATAGTTTTCATTGCTTAATGTGTGAGAACCTTTTACCCAATTTCATATTTGACTTTGCTGTCAGGTTTTCTTATGAATATTAGAACCAAATCAATATTTTTAATTGTCCAAGTAGCCAGTCACCCATCGGTTATATACACCAACTAACAGAACTGACAGCGTTTGTGTAGCAGTTCTCCATAAATGCAACCTGATAATTTAATTTAATATGATATTCAGGATTTTCCAAGAAGCTAAAGCAGGGTCCCTTTGTACTTTCTTGAAAAGTCTGTATTTCTACATCCTTAAATAGAGTTGCTATGTGTTTATGACTGTAGTGTGCCCTATTTTAGTCATTGCTTCTCTTTAAGAGAGTGAACAAACCCAGACATTTGGTCTCCTGGGGATACAGTGGTGATAACTTTATTGTACCTGTATACATACATGCAGTTAAGCATACAAAATATGTTTGCAACTTCCCTAGCAAGACCCATCAGAAAACACTGTTAATTTTTGTAGAACTGTGAGGCAGTATTGTCTTTCTAATAGCTGGCATTATGCAGATGTATAGATCTGTAGAAAAAACTGATGGTGCACGATTTAGAGATATTTAAATATTAGGATCTGCTTTGGCTGAAGTACCAGACAGACATGGAATATAACCGGGTTCCTGTTGAACCATAGCAATTTTAGAAGATGGAAGAGATTTATTATGATCATAGAAATCCTGCAGCATTTTAAGGTTATGCTTTTCATTTATTTCAGTGAAAATAAGGTTTCCCAAAGGAGTCAGGCTGACACCCCAGGAGAATGAAATACTGTATTTTCTCAGCCATGAGCGTAGACAGTGCCTGAAAAAAACCTCTACACCAATCTTTACCTTTAGAAGAGAAGATGCATTCACTGTTTCAGCTGAGAGCTCTGCTTAAAGGTTTGGTTCACAGCAATGTGAGAAGTGCCGTACAGTGTCTGGACTTGGACTCTTAGGTGAGTCTCTATGTATTTGCAATGTCATTTAGGGTGGAAGGGACTCCAGACTTCTTATCAGTCCTAAACCATAAAGTTTTAAAATTCCTGAGCATCCTATTAATACTGCCTTTTAGTGGAGTCTCACAAGGGATATTCCTTACCTGTCTAATAGACTTTCTCAGGACATCCCTACTAAAATAGACTTTGTACAAAATACAGGGAGAGATTAGAAGATTCAGTAGCTGGATGGAGGATTCCTTGTATTTAGTAGCCCTGTTACTAGACAGTTCAAATCCTTCTATATGATTTTTACTTTCCATTAATTTTGTATCTTTAGCATTTATTGTTAGCATATGACCTTTTTTTGTGACAAGGTCATTGCTAAAAATAATGAGATGGTTCCTTGGAGGTATTCAGAGTGATTCATCTAACTTGGTAATTCAGCACAACCCACTGGTGTTTTCCCACTAACATTTCCTTATAATTAAAAAAACCTTCTGATATTTTGAGTATAACTATTATCAATCTCAATTATTTCATAAGTAGTGAATTACTGAAATCCAAACAAAAGGTTTGTTTTTTCCTTTACTTACAGAAGATCTATTCCAAAGCTTTATTTTACATTGTAAGAAAGTTAGTGCTGTGTTGGATTTCAATAAAGAGTGAAGCTACAATTGTCTGTGAGTAGCTGATATATCAATTTAAATATATTTGGCCATTAATTAAGTCTCCTTCTTTTTGCATGCAAATAGATTTCTCTCCAGGGAATTAATTACAGAACAAATTTCAAGCTAATCTATCTTTACAGTCCAATGTAATACTACTCTACAAAACCCACTTTCAAAATGAAGCTGCTTGCCATTTAATGAAATGCTATCACATTTTTTTTAAAACAATTTGGCATTATACAGTTAAACAAGACCAAGAATCAGACTACGACTTACTCTTTAATATACAAGTGCAATGTAATGACACTGGTTGATATGATTGCATAGGGAATTGAGAGAAGAACAGTTGATGGATTCAGAAATGACTACGTGTTTTTTAACTGGCATAGTGAAATTTGGATTTGATTTGGTTTTTTTTTAGTTGAATGTAGTAGTAATTTTTCTGTGGAAACAGAGATCATGGCATACGCTCACTTTTTTTTTTATTCTACTGTATCTATTGTTTTAAAAACCTAAACCATCCCAACAATCCTTCTTCTTAAACCAACTGTGATTCTTTCCATCAAGACTTTAATATCCTTTCTATCAGGAATACCTTATGTCCTGGAATGAAGACTAATATATTCTGCATCTTTGATTCTGCAAACCCTTATGCATGCACTTATGTTTAGTAACGTCAGTAATAGTTAGCCCTGTTGAGACTTTACTACTATGAGTCATCCAACTTTATTTAAAGTTAAACACATGCAAAAATGTTTGGCTGTCCTAGATTTATACCAAAAACTCTTCAGTCTTGGCAACAACCTCATTTACGCTCTTGGGGAAAAAAAAGTATTAAGGAGAGTGGAGTGTGTATTTTTTATTTATTTTGCAATACCATTAAGGTCTGGGGCTAAAAGCAATGATGTTGTCTAATAGCAATTAAAACTATTGGTCTGGAGAAGACCCAACTGAAGAACACAGTGGAGATACTCAGTGGTGCGAAACCCTCCCAAGATGCAGTGCAGGAACTCCCTCGTGCCACCAGCCATTCCCACCTTCTCCACTGCAAAAGTTCAAAGGACAAGGACAGGGTCAGAGCTTTTGTTCTGGATAGAACAGAAAATGCAACATTCAGTGTTAACTGCAGTCTCTTTTTTAATGTTTTGGATATAGCTGACCTCATTTGAAAATCTTCTCTTTCTTTCCATTTGATTTATTTTTGCTATAAACGTTGACCTTTAGGCAACGTTACTAAGTGGAATCACTTTTCATTTGATTCTGCGTTTTAACAGCTTTCTGTTTTACCTGCATTTTCCTCCCCAGGAAAGGTTAAATAGAGGTGACCTCAATCACATTTTCTTTATTCCCCTCGTCACTATGTGCTGGCATACCTTTTCTGTAAGCTGAGAGTTACTACTGTTTGAGCTTGTATTTCCACTTCTCCTCCAAGGTAGAATTTATCATTGCTGATCTCATTTAGTTTGTATAATAACACAAAATCTGCCCTGATTTAGCTCTTAGATTTTAATCTCTATAGCTTTCCAAACTTCAGTAGGACCATGTCCTCGGTCACTGCCATAATCACTTCTAGAACAATATGAGTAACAAAAAGATTTGCTTGTAAAGGCATTGTTAAAACTGTACTGCAGCACAGTACATGGCAGTTCAGCACATGCAGTCATTTGTGACAGCTTCGTTTATGTGGAGGTTCATGGAACTATTCACCATTATTGTTATTTATTAAAATAAATGAGTAAATAGTGTCTGCGTAGTAATGCTCAGTTTGCTTTAGCTGTGTTGGCTGGCATGGAATTTGAAAGCTTAATCATTAGGAAGCATAGAAAGAGATTGTTTCATCAGCTAAAAAGTTTCAGATTTGTTTTTTGTATCCTTAGGGTAGCTCTCCCTTTCTTATCTGTTCAAAATGAAAAGCACAGTAAAGATCCTGCACTTACTTATACTGTGGGGCAAAGCTACCTCAAACCTCCTTCATGGTAAAACCAAAGAGGCCAGTGTACATGTGCATTTACCTTGGGACAATATATTTTAAGCACCTGAAGGTAAAAGCCAAAGCAAACAAAAATTAAAAAAATCTACACCTTTTTCAGCCTTGAAGACAGACAGGTTCATGGACTACCAGGAATTGGAGAGCTGTAGTAAAACTGGGACTTTCTTTAGTTATCAAGAAAAGTTAAAAGGTTGAGAGGACAGAGCAGGAGGTGATGCCTTGGTCAGAGAAAAACAGCTTTTCTTTGAGACATTTTTGGTATGTTCTGTTCCAAGGAAAATGTGTAAGAGCATCTGAAATGTGGCTTTGCGTTAGGGTTGTGATGTGAGACAGAAAATAACACTATTAAAAATATGGATATGTATGATTAAATACACATACATAGACATTTACTTGCCTGAAGGGGCTATGAATGGAGATAAACCTGCTTGGCTGCTGGTCACCAAATGTAAACAGAATGAAAACTATTTTTTGGCCTTTGCAGACACAGGAGGAATATTTAGCTGCAGCACAGCATCTAAGTTAATATGTTACAGCTTTCTTAAATATCCTGATTTGTTCTTTGAGGTTTGGGCTATCAAATGGGCTTGAAAAATGTATAACTGTAGCCTCTGAAAACTGAATGAAAAGGTCTTTTTGCAAAAAAGGGCAATGAAAAGTTAAAATGGTGAGAGGAGAGAATGAGATGGACACCTGTTAGCAGACACCTTGCTTTTGTCTCTGTTTTATGACACACATACACACAAATGTCTTCAGCAGTTTGAAAAACTTTTCCCTTCTCTTTTTCCTCCTTTCATGTTGAAGGTTGGACTGGGTTTGTGTGGGCTGCAGGAGGAAGGAATGAAGCAGTTTCTTGCTGGCAAACAGCTTGAATGCTGTGAAACAGAGAAGCCCAGCAGAGAGGAGAGGGATGTACTGACGTTCAGAGTAGCAACGGGCAAATAATGTGTATCGGCTAATCAGAGCTCAGAGCTGGTGCTATGGCATCCAGTGTTTAGAAAACAAACTGATTAGGTAAGATGAAAAATGAAACAAAGCACAATAAACCTAAAGGATGTTTCCTAACCAGAATGTCATCTACTGGCAGATGTCTGTTACTGTACGTGCAGAGCAGCTTATTAGGGGAACTACTGTCTCAGTGTGATTACAAATTAAATTGTATTTGCATTTTTAAATAGCATAATGAATATGTACATTTCCAAAAATATAAAAATTACTTTCTAATGCATAATTGGGTAGTCTAAAGAAGACTAATAATTTAATGGAAAGTGCAACTTTACGGAGGGCTTTTTAAAATTATGTATTACAGGAAAAATTCTTACAATATACATTGTCTCTGAGAGTTTTGGCTGCTATTATGATGAGTCTTGAGTGTGTTTGTGTGTGAAGGAGATTCTGTTTTTTCTCTAGATGACAGCCTTCTAGAAGAAATGAGTCAGACTGGGTGCAGACTGATCATTGCATGTAGCAGACATTTGCATCTATACCACTTGAATTTACAAGTTGCATATTAAATTGTTATGAAATTTAGATGTCCCATTCACAAGACAAGGTAACAGGTCAAAAATGCATTGAGGTATCTTTTTATATTACACTGTTCATACTCAGATATAAGAAAAAATCTGCTGTTTTATGTAATGCTGCCATTTTTTACTTAATGGCTGCATGGTAGAATCATAGAATGGTACAACTACATTCAAATCCTGCAAGGATTATCTGTTTTCTGAGGCCTGCTTCTAATTAAGCAGATTGTCAGAAATTTTACTGAATACCTAAATACCAAAATAGTTAGAAAATGACTGCATAAAGCCACCACTGACTCCAACTTAGCCAAATTTATGAAGTTTTTATCATAAATTATGCAGTTTAATCAGAGTCACCATATCTGAATATGCCCTTGATTTTCAAGAGCAATTTTGGCCAAAAGAGGTGATATAGGTAGAGAGTCAGACATAGACAGAAGGAACAGTCCCTTAATCCATCTGTTTTGAAAGCAGCAAAGTAAAAATTCCATAATTTCCTCACACAGAAACAATGAGAGATCCCCAAGATTGCTTTTGTCCCAAAAAGGTCAAAATGAGAATTGTAAAAGTAAAATAGCAAACACACTTAACACTAGCTTTTCCCAAGTGACACTTTTTTGTTACTGTTCTGTATGTACCTTTATGTCATCTACTTAAAAGACCTTTTTGATTTTCTGTTCTTTCTCATTAGGGGAACTGCAATCATTAATAAGATATATCAGAAAGTTGAAAAATTTTCATGTAGTTTTTAGACTTGAAGAATAATGGATGTTCCAAGAAACAATACTAAAAGCTACTTGAAATAAAGAATTAAAAATAAATAAAAGAAAAAAGATGAGACAAGGAACCTCCCCTGTGAATTTATGTCCTTTTGATTTATCTGGAAGAAAAACTGAGTTCTTCTGACAGAAGTTGAAAGGACTTTGAATGACTCCTGAGTTAACCTCAGGATATTTTGAATTTCCGGTAGCATATATGTGGGAGGGAACATGAGGACCTGTTGACTGATGAATATAATCTTCTTCTTTTTCTTTTAGTAATTGCTGGTGTTTGTTGTATTTTCTCTCTTTGTGGTTTTCATCAATACATGCAAGATTCAATTACTCTTGGGAAGAAATTATACTGTAATGTTTTGGGGCTTGGGTATACTAAATATATTTATGCAGTAAATGATTGAATGAGGCATTTGTAGGATTTAGTAAAACGCCTGTGCGGATTAGGTACATAACTGCTATAGTTTAATGTCTTCAGAGCTACAACTGATGAGTAATAACATTCCCTTCAGCCATCCCTAAACACACATAGAGCTGATGGGTTCCAAGCTATTTACTTCTGTAAGGAATTTCTAGCCTTGTAATTTTAAATTTGCTGGTTAACCTCCTACACGATGAAATTCGGTACTGTCTTGTTGACTCTCTATTAATTGGTATTGGTTGACTCATTCAGAGGCAGACCAGCAGTGCATGTGTGATATTTTCTAGATTAAGTCAATTCTCAGCTTCCTCATTTACTTTGGCAGAAATCCAGGCTGCGGATGGCTATCAGTGTGCATGGAGAAACCCCCTACCTTTCTGCCCTTTTTCAATACTTTTAAAAAAGAATAATTTTATTATAATAAGGGAAATGACATTTCCACCAGCTCTTTCTAAATAGATGCCCTGCAGGGAGCTTCAGGACATTTGATCTAAGGCTCGTCAATTTGTGCTGTCTTTTCCCTCTTTGACCACTTGCTCCTCATTTGATTGGACTCTGGTAGCGTCTTGGACCATAGAAGGTGTTTTTCTTGACAGCTGCGTTACTCCTCTCCCTTGACTCCTTGTCCAAACAGTCGACTGCACTTTTGCTTCAGTACAAGCCATAAATGAACTAATGTTTTTAGCATTTTAAATCAATTACAGCATTTGTAATAATGACATATCTGAATGCTTTAATTCCTAAATCAAACTGTGCTATTCAAGGTATGAGATTCATTGTCTTGCACATTAAAAATGTTAGATCTGCCCCACTCCTGGCATTTGGCAAATGAACCCTGAGAACCCCCCTGAGTCACTGAGGCTTTTAACTCGCTCTCTCCTATCATGACAGCTTTACCAAACATCCAACTTTCTAATCAGGGTAAAGGATTTTCTGTTCTTTGACCAAATCTTCTTTCCTGCCTCTCTAGTCCTTCAAGTAAAATTCACCTCTCGCACTGATGCACCTCCAGTATTGCATGAAGACTACAGAAGCCAGAATTTGTGCAATTTCAGATTAATAGGCCTTTGTATGGGTACATTGTGGCTTCAGTTTGCATACAGTGAGAACCCATGGAGAATATTATTGTCCTCATTTCTGAAATAGAGCTACAATATTTTAGTATTCATACTGATGCTATTGATTAAATTTGAAGAGCCTGCAACCGCTTTGTTCTACATTCAAAATTTCTTTCAAAGTATCAGAGAACTAGTTTATCATTCTTTCTGAGTTTTGATTAATTGAAATCTTCTTCCATTTTTCCACCCGTATGTTAGATGTTTCTTGTTTCCTTCCAATGATTCAAATTATTCAGGCATAAGAATTGAATGCTATTATGGTTCAGCTACAAGAGTTTTACATTAGCCAAAATACGAAAAACAGATTTATAGTAGTTTATATAAAGCCAGATATTGTAAATTACATTGCCTTGTTGTGTTTTGGGAAATCTTTCTTTACTACTGTCCATTTGTGCAATGTAAACTGATTCTCCTACTCAGCTCTCATGAGACCATGTTCTATTCAGGGAAATACATTAAAGCTTAAATTATTCAGTGTACTTTGCTGTTAATGTTCTGAAATCAAATTCAAATACAGCAAATAAATCCCTTCTTATGTATTAACAATGAAATAAATACGAGTATTTTGCCAATAGAAATGATGTTTCATCTAGATTTTTCTGTTTGTTTAGTTTTTACTTTTCAAAGTAAAGTGGGACTTTCAGTTTTCACTTCATCCTGTCTTCTGTTTAGGTGTGACTCTAACCTGAGCTTAGAAAGATATTGTGCCACAGGAAGAGTCGTACATTTTTCATCCTCCCATTTCTTCACAATATGTGTTGTTATAAAGGATTTGTTGATAGAAAAGAATAATATATAAGCTTTCTGACCTATTCTTTATAGTGGACTCAACAGCACTGTTCAAAATAATAGGAAAAAAAATTGAAGGAAGCTATTAGATTAAAGATAGATTTTTCTTTGTTGTCTGAATAAGTCAGATCACTATATAGAAAAGACTCACTGTCTTCTTTGTATCAACATTCATTTACAGTTTGGATTATGTATGTAGATACAAAGCTGACCTTTCTACACTGGTTAACTACATGTGAGTAATGAAGGTTCCCTTTTTCTAGTACCCAGCTGGTACCTGAATTCACCATATGTATTGTGTTGCTGTAAACAGAAGGCTACTTGCAAGAAAATACATAAAACAATTCCTGAATTTCAGGAAAGTATTTCTAGTGAAGATTACAATTATTTCCTACTGCTAGTAGGTTTGAAGTAATACCTAGGGATAGGCATAACAATCTGAGGTTCAATCCTGCTAGAGCATGCGCAAGTACAGTTCTAAGCAGCTTCTTCTCTAAAGACCTCAAATATTATAGAGATAATACTAAATGAGCATCCACATGAGCTAAAACTCTCTGTAGTAGCATCACATCTGTGATGGTTTTTCAATAAAAATCAATTCATTTTGCAGGAGAATGTGCTACAGAGTGTCTGCTCTGGCTTGGCAAGGGCAGCGGCCAAAAGGCAGGGCAGGGCTAGGAGTGACACTTTGTGTGCTTCTGGACCAGCCTGAGATGAATCATCCCACGGCTTTGGACTAGAACCTTCGGCTGTAGCTTTGAAGAGTATTCCACGGGAAATCCAAGCCTTTATGGACTTAGTTTAGTTTTTGAAAAAATTAGCTGATAGATAAGCTTTTTTTTTTTTTCTTGCACACTAACATTAGGATTTTATTTGAGTCTTTGTCCCTCTGTTAGCAAAGCCTCAGCAGGGAGCTGTGGCATGGGAAGTGGGACTTATCTATGGCCTGCCTGTAGTATGTCACAGCAGATAATTTTAATGAATAATCTTTTGGATTTACCACTACAAATATGTATATTTCACAGACAGAAGTACTGGGATTCCTGAGGTAAGGGGGTTGCTGCCATGTTGCAGAATTTGCTGTAATGACTGCCAATTGCTTTATTGCCTTGTTTTTCCTTCTTTCCCTGTTCTTTCATCTAAACAAAATGTGCTGCCCATGAGTTTCAAAAGTCAGTATTTTCCTGTCTAGATTGAACTTTCTCTGCAGAGAAGAGGTGACACTATTTGACTCATGTGGTGCCTGTGTTAAAGAGATTGTTTGATGTATTTACCTTCATTTACTTGAGCCTCTTACTGTCAGTTTTTATCCTTCTCTGACCTTCGGAGAGTTTATGCATGGTTTCAAAGCTAATAATATCTGCTAAAACGGGCATCTGCTAGAAATCATATGCTGGGCTACAAATCATTCTAGAACAGGTTTGAATTCAGCTGGAAAATTGAGGAAACACTTTTAACTTTATGCAACCTATTAACTGTCTTTCTATAAAAATAAAGAATATGTTGATTTTACAGGACTGGTTAATGATCACCTTGAAAGAACAGCTTGAGGACAGGAAGACACTTAAAACACACAGTGATCGCAACAGGTTTCTTTTTTTCTGATTCTTAAGGTTTTTTTCTTTTTTAAAACCTAGAGAAAGTATCAGATCCAACCATTTCAATTAGGAATTGTCAGGGAGAATCAGCTCCTGCAATTACTTGGGGAGTCTAAAAAATTGTGCGTGTTGATTTTAGACACAGAAAACTAGAGCCTTGCAGAGCTAAATTGCCTGGTGATCTAGACCTTGTTCTTGCTTCATATTTTCTTCCGTTTAAGAAACAGAGAGGGAGGAAAAAAAAAACCCTTTTAAGACACTGATCATGTTTATGAGGATGAATAAAACATGTAGATGCACGCTTTCTTTGTAATCAAGCCTTTGCACTATGTTTGGATATAAAATTCTGATGAAGAGGGTCTTCCCCTCTGACTTTTCTGTGTTGTGGAAGCAGGAAAAATAATTAGCTTTTGTGGAGAAGTATGTGCAAAACACAAGAACAGAACAGAGAAATATTACTGCAGGAGGCTATGGGTTAATGGGGGACAGGATTTGGAGAACTTAATAGCTTCTGCTTCTGAAGAAATGGAAATGCGTTTCTGTAAATACCTCTGCTCTGAGGGTCTTGTAGATGGAGAATTTGGTTGCATTTATGAAAAGTAGTTTTGTTCTGCCTTTCCCCAAGAGATGACGTTCTGTGATTAACAGGTAAACTTTCCCTAATTTGGTGTTTGGGTTCAGTGTTTTTTAAAGTCCAATTTACAAATTTTGCAAGTCATGCGTATTTGACTCACTTCTTCTTACACAGTGAGCTTTGCTTACTGTGACCTTGGTTACATTAAGAAAAATTGTTTACGCATGTTTGACCCACATGCAGTCCTAAAGAGTTCATAAGCCCTGTTCACAGGGGCCACATGCCTCATCTTGCTGGGATCAACTCTTCTGAGCAACCAGTGCCTGTAGTACATGGAAGAGAAGGGGCAGTAAACCAGAGGGCAGCAAGGAAAACCTGACGGCAGACGTGGCTTCTAGCTGCCAGCTTCTAGCTATAAACTATGTCGGTGCATGAGGTCTTCTCCTTCTTGCAATTTTCCTAGCTTTGGGCCAGCTGGAGGTGACCTCTCTAGTTCATTGCACATGAGCCCCTCCTGTCCCAGCAGGAAACTGCTCCTGGAGGGGGTGTTCTGTTGTTCTGTTACATTCTCCTTTGGACACAACAGGAGTGGGTCAGGGTGGTAATTAGGTCACAAAATGTGAACTTGCGCTTAAATTACATGCACTGTGTGTGAGGCTTGCTTGATCTGATGTGAAAACTGCAGAATCCTTTGCAGAGGATTGTATTTCATTCATATTGCTTACTACATCTCAGTTTGAAGAGACAGTAACTCTTGTCTTCATGGTGTATCTGTGTTTGGAGATGTACGTGTGGGTCTTTGCAGGATGGATACAGAGGTTCAGAACTATAACGGCTCTGCTGCAGTCAGTGTTGTGTGATGGAGGTTTCACTCTGCTTTGCAGTCCATTTAAAAACCTCGCGTAAGATCATTTGGGCTCTGATTTCTATAATGTGCTTATTACATTTATAAATATTTATATAGTATATGAGATCTGAGAAGGAGAAGCAAACTGTTAAAAAAGAATTCAAGGCTGAGTATATATAAGACAGGAGAATGTTTCACTTGATAAATTTAGTTGGACTTTGCCATTGATCAGAAATTTAAACTGTTACAACAGTTATGGTACCTCTGCTTCCTTCTTTTTATAAAATCCATGAAAATAGATAAATGGCACTGGCAGGTTAAAACAATCAGAGCTCCAATTCTGGTCACTAAATCTTGAACAGGGCTTCTCCTCAAATCCCACCTTGCTTTCTACAGCTGCCTATTCATTCTTTTTCTTTCTTTTTTTTTTGGGGGGGGGGGGGAGTTGCTAGATTACAGCTAATAAAACTCAGAAATTATCACCTGTTTCTTTCCACTTTCTTTAACTTAGTTAAATTATTATCTTAAGAAAAACCTTGTGCAATGTTTCCTGTCCCTTCCTGCATCTGAGGTAAGAACTTGTTCTGCTTTGCAAAATTATAAATCCAGAATAGTTAATGTATTTTCAGTCAGTCAAATTAATCCACGTTTACAGTTGTGTGGAAAGGTCTGGCTCTCTCTCAATAGCTGATAGTGTCAGAAAACGAGTGGAAGGAAATCTGATGTAGGAAATTGAGTGGTTGAGGTTTGGGGTTAGAATAGCAAACCCCTGGGAAGTGTGCAGTGATAATAATTGCCTTTTGCCTGGAGTAAAAAAAGTACTTGAGACAAACATGTTGGGTTTGGTTCCATGTATGGAAATGTTTTGTGATGAGACTGAAGAACATGATTCTTACAGAGTTTATCTCTGTGTCTAGAAAGCAGTACTCCTCAACAAGGGCTGGGAAAGCAACTCCAACTTTTTTTTTTTTTTTCCTGTGGGAAGAAATACATTTCACATGGAATGGATTTTATTCTCTTTACCACTGGTGTTAAATCCTTTGTATATGATTCTGCATTTTTTTTTTTTTTTTGTCATGCAAAGCCTACTTGCATGTATGTATTTCTGGAGGAAAGGGAACTTTATAGAGCTACATTTTGTTTTCTCATAAATGTTCCTTTTTCTGGCTCTGGGTTTAATGGTGTTTTTCTTCCTGTGCTTTATTTATTTATTTATGTGAAGCTCACAGCTTTTTTTCTCAGTCAAATAGGTTTTCAAATGAGATTTCTCTGAGCTGCTATTTTTCTCTCTGCATTACTTTCCTAATGAATTGTTATTTTTCTTCCCTCTAAACCTAGGTTCAACAAATTCTCTATTTCCCAGTAAAGTAAGCTCTCAGAACAAAGAGGGATCTGAATCAGGACTCCAGACCTCTTCTTTTGGAGGCTGAGAGTCAGAAGCAGGGTTTATTCCCTGGCCTTTTTTCGAGATTTACATTTCTTATTAGACTGAGCAAATCTCGCAAATCTAAATGGTGTTCTTCTGGCTGTGCCTGTGCTGTGCCTGATGGAGCACTTCTGGGACCCGGCATGACCCATTCAAAGGCTCCTTGCAGAGGCACCCTGTGAATCCTGCCCAGCCTGTGGCTGGGGACATACGAGATCTCTCTGGTAGGAACTCGGTGATGTTGCAGAATAGTGGCTCCTTGGAAAATTGTTTGCAGCCAACTGAAAACTTGTTCTCAGCTAAAAGCGTTGGGTGCATTGTGCACTTGTCATATCCCAAACTGTCCTCTTGAAATAATCTTACGGGGCTGCCCCAAATCTATTCTGGAATGCCCTTTTACAGGATGGAAAATTAATATGGAAACCTCCAGCTCTCTGGAGGATACCATGTAAAAAAAGCCTACTAGATTCTAAAGATGGTCTGTTTATGGAAGTTCCCTTCCAGTTCGTTTGCTCACTGCGGACCATTCCTTACTCATTTCTAGGTTGTTTTACATGTCAGTAAAGGTGTGCAAAAGGTGAGGTGTAGGAGGAGCTGCCCATAGCTCTGCCTGGGATTCCTATGCTAAAATGCATGAGCCCAGGCTGTGAGTTAAACTCAGGGATGTGTACACATTATTTCTAAAGCACTGGAGTAGTGATTATGGTATGTGAAGCTTGCTGTGCATGAGCCTCATGAATGCTCCTGTGCTAATGCAATAAATGCAGTGCTCGTTGGTGCATTGGAAGAAATGTCTGGAATTTTACTGATATTTCATAGCTCAGACTGAGTTGCTGCTTTAAGCAGGATCCACCCAGAAACCCTTGACTAATGTGCAAATGCCATACTAGGGAAATGTCTAATGAAAGCACTTCCAGGAATTTCTGAAAGTCCCAATGGGTGAAAATGAGGCAAAGATATATTTATTTCACATTTCTTTTTAAGATCAAGGAGTTAAGTTCACTCAGTTTTGAACACCCTGTGAGATTCTCTCTGAGCTGCTTATGAGACCTTGCTTGTGCTTGAACTGATTTCTCTGTGTCCCTTTAGGACTCTAGACTATAGCTGTGAATAAAAATGTTGCTAAAATTCCTTCTAAGTTGAAAAAAAAAAAGTAAAGCGACACATGGGCTTTCCCTGAGAGCCCAAAGGACTCAAGCTGTTGTAGTCCCTTGCACTTTGGTAAGGCTGTGTGTGTAGTGGGAAGAGCAAGCAGCTCTTTATTTGATCCAGGAAGAACCAGTGTAACTTAATACTGATCAGGTCAATTTGTAACCTGTGCTGGCAGTGCCTTGTTTTCTCTCTGCTAATGATTTATGGTCTGTGCGAAGGATTATTATGAGTCAGCAGCTTCCTGCCTGTTTACAGATTATGCCATTCAACTCGAGAAATTAAGGCTCGTGTTTTACAACAAAGAAGTGACCAGAGCAAAGTGTCACTAGCACTTGCTTCTAGAAGTCCTCACAGGGTTGAGACGTCTGTCTTCGGGCCGATACCTGGCTGTCTCTCAATAGCTTCAGACCCGTGCAACCTTTTTATGTTGCAATTAATTATAAATAAAAATATGAGGGGGGAGAAGACTGGGTTATACATTACACTGTCTCATCTTTCTGTGATGAGACAGGTTGACTCCACTGTGCTTCAGAGAACTTACTGAAGAACATTTATAATGTAATCTGTGTTTTTCTTTTCTGATTTATGTGAAAGAGCAGCAAAGAGCAGGATTTTTTTTTGTTCCTGTTTGCAGTAAGAAAGAATCTGAAATATAACATTTCCCAGATGCATTGCACAGATATCCATGTTTCTTACCTGTTGTCAGAGGAGACACTTTCACATACACTTATACATTCATGGACACATATTTTTAATCAACTCCTAACAAGTAATTCCTTTTTTTTCTGATTTGATATGTGAATGGATAAAATCATCGTCTTATTCAGAGTAGAGAGTTTGCCTTGCTCTGCATATTTCCCCTTAAGTGCTACTATATGTATATTAAATGCAACTGCCTATATGCTACTACGTATAGAGCTACACACTGCTGCCGTAGCATCAAGCATGTGTTTCAATAAACATTTAATTTTTAAGAGCATGAGACTCCTTACTAGGTCTTAATTTAAGCAGCATTTATTTCATACATCAGCATGCATCCATGAAAGAACTGTAACTAGATATGGCTTTTGCAATATCTCTTCATGAATTACCAAAGCTTTATTCTTTGTTCTCCAAAGATGACTTGAGAAGCTTGCATAATTTAATCAGGAATGTTGCTGCTGTGTATTTTATAAGGTAGGAGCAAAACTTCCTTTAGCTGTGTAAGGCCCTTCAAGAAAATCTGCAGAATTACTGTAATTTTCCAATGATTACACAG
Source organism: Syrrhaptes paradoxus (assembly GCA_013400615.1). Lineage (NCBI taxonomy): Eukaryota > Metazoa > Chordata > Aves > Pterocliformes > Pteroclidae > Syrrhaptes > Syrrhaptes paradoxus. The sequence goes on along the minus strand of VZTO01011453.1, from coordinate 3,694 downwards.
GAATTTTTCTCAAGGGAAAGATAGCTTTCTCCTTCTTCCTGGTTTAATTTCAGATGTGATTAGAAATTTTAGGGAAATGTCACTTTGGGAATCGTGGCTTTACCAATCATTTACACGGGTTTTGAGTATATCCTAATGTTGTACGTAATGCCTTTGGCATGTTGGGCAGGAAAAAATGCAGAGGTAACGTGAAAATGGGTTTAAACTGATACTATTTTGCAATATCAAGGTTTGTATTTGTCACCCTGTTGTCAGAAAAGAGACTGTGGGGGAGAAGGGTCAGGTTTCTCCTGTCTTCACTTTGGCATATCTCAAACTCCCTCCAACTCAGCACCTTCTGTGGAGCTGTTCAACAAGGGAGAGGTTTCCTGGTCAGGCCCCCCGGCACTGGGAAACCAGGTTAAAGAGAACATGGTTGCAAAATTGGGAGAGCATACCAGGAGTATAAAGGTTCATAACATTAAATTACAGGGCATTTTGCATTCCTATGGATTCACAAAATAAACAAGCCCTGTACTGTGCTGCTGCAACTGTGTTGCTGCTTTCAGGGCTGGACTCACTTGGGGAGTTTGTGCAGAATGTGCCATCTTTCAGTGTAGGAATGACCGATTTTACATCTGCATTTTTTTTAACATGTCAGAGGCTTAAAGGATTAAATTTTGTATCTGATTCATCCCATGTACTCAGTCAGCTGCAGAGTATCTCATACAGGACATAAGT
>VZTO01011452.1:19936-32694 GCA_013400615.1 Syrrhaptes paradoxus | reverse complement strand
AAAAAAAATTCCATTGTTTCTTCAATATTTTAATCACTTCTGAAGAGACAAGAAAACCAAGGTTTAAGTAAGCAAAGTTCCTGAAAACTTACAATGAAACTCTCTTCACTATTATTTGTTCCACTCGGTGCCTGGGTCACCAGCCAAACTGTACCTCTGTGCCCTTCACGTTTCTCCTTCATTTGCATGACAGTAGATGCAATTCACTTAATATTTTTATATATTGATTTTCAGTCAGTGCCACTCATGCTTTTTTGGTTGCTGGCTTTTTCATGTGGTTGCGGAACTTTCCTCAAACCTTCCCTTACAAACTCCTTTAGCTGCCTAAAAAAAAAGCTGCAATAACTGCAAGGAGTTGATTTTTGGCTAATGTGCATCACTCAGTCAGGCCCAATATGGAATCAGCATGGATCTCACCGACTAGTAGCATGTGAAGCTGTGACGAGCAAGAGATGAATAATTTCTAGCAGAAGGGTATGCTCACCATAAATCATGCCAACTAGGAGACAGGCAGCAGAAGTGGTTATGAATCTTGAGAGTCCCTTGGAAGAAACATCAAAGACAGGTTGTATTTCGTATGTTTTCTCTTTCAACAAGAGCAATTAAAACAATGGGAGAATTTGTAGAAACTTAAATACTCATTGCCAATATATATTTGTATCTAATTCTCAGTTTATACAAATACTACTGATGTAGGTGTTCAGCACTGAAAACAGAAAATGTCAAAAATATGTTTTGTAGACTATGAAAATGCAAAATTATATATGTCTAACAAATCATAAGGTACGAGCCTACTTACATGAGTTGCAAAAGATATAGCTTCCATAAAACAAGTATAGACCATGTAGTGCACTTTCTGTAGAGGATAAAAACCTTGCATGATTCCCCGATAATAAGTATGTTTTGTGTGTGCTACAACACGTCTCGCCCCACTGCAGTTGGCAGTTGAGAGAGGTTTTTTTGGGGTTCCCAGAAAAGGAGCACTGGCTGGGTGGAGTCAGACAATGACTCAAGGAGCAACACAACACAATTTTTTTTTACCTCAGCAACTGCAAAAACATTACGAATCAACTTCTCAGAGTCAAGCACCAAATCATACTTATCAGTTATCACCAGATATCACTTATCCATTAAGCAAGCACCAAGTAATGCTCAATCATTATTCGGAGGCAATAAATCAGAGTAGGAAAGAGTTGAAAGATAAGAAAGAGGGGAGCAAAAAACATGGAGACAGAGAGACACAGACAAACACAGACATTGAGAACATCTCCAATCCCTCATTCCAGCACGAGGCAGAAATCTTTGTTTTTCTTCAGGCAGAAATCTTTGTTTCAGGTAGAAACTTCTTGCGTGGAGTGGTAACTGGTCAACAGGGAGTAGGTGGTCATGCTCATCTTTTATACCGTTTCGGTCTGTCCAGGACCATCCATCGGAGGGGCAACAGCCCTGCATCCGGGTTAGCCTCGGGGAGGGCAGCTGGTACTCCACCAGGGAGACAGACTTCAGCCCTCAGCATCTTCAACAGGTGTTCCCATCACCCAAAATGTTCTTACTAATGTTTGTTCACAAAAGAACTTTTCTTCCAACATGCTCTGCCTGAGCTGTTCGTAGACATGGTGGAGCCTCTTCTTTAGAAATGTTCTGTCCAAGTGCTCTGCCCAAATTGTTGAGACAAACATGGATCCAGGGGAGGATGGTCCATGACACAACAGTAGAGTTATTAATAGTATATCTAGATCACCATGTATAAATTAAAAGCTGGCAATCCAGAATGAGGTTGAAATCAAAGTATTCTAATTAAAGATGACAAATTCTGTATTTATAGTACATTCATCTCTTCTGTGTTTATCACTGAATTTCTTTTGTAAAAGCTCTGCCGTGGTCAACTCTCTTGTTTTTCTTTGTTATTGGCAATAAATGTCAGCTGTCCTTTCTAAACATTGCAACTTCATTTTATATCAGCCTCCTCGGTAGCAATGTCATTAACAGTGTTCAAAGTCAGAATTTTGTATTCAGCAAAACCTAGCTATGAACGTCATGAACATTGACAGGTAAATTCCATCCATAGGCCCAATGGCATATGCAAAGCAACCCCTGTTTTTCAAAGGTTAGATAATGAGCTGCTGAGCTGAAGAAATGTCTTCATGGCAGATTTCCAGGAAAGGTTTAATATGGACAACCAAGCATTCTCTAAATGAATATTTCTTCTACCAACTCTACTATTTTTCATCCTGGGGCAGAAGAACTCTTATCTATCAACTCAGGTCCATACATCTAAGCCAGTGCAGTAACAGCTGTCTTGTTATTTACCTGTTCTTCAACTGATTCTGGCCGCACTAGGTCAGGCATTAGAAGCCCACAGTGGAGCACACTGGAAAACTGTACTGTGTCTATCTAGTTTACATTATTTTTCCTTGTTATTATTCTGCTATTTTATTCTTACTTTTATTCTCCCCCATTTCTATTCTCCCACCTACTTGTCTCAAGTAAATTATTTCTCTGTGTGTTCATTAAATGCTTTATGTTGAATAAGACCTTGGGAGACAGCTTTATAGAGGGAGGAAGGGCTGATCATTAATTATACTAATTATAGGGCACTCATCACAGCCAGTATGCTCAGGCTTCTGGAGACACCTAGTGAATATTTAGATACAGAGTATACTCACTATTAGCATTGGTATTAACACTTCCCCTTCTGCACCTGCCTGACATAGACTTGATGTCTACAATTTTAGAAGCATTTTTTGAGTGGGAATACTGAAGAAAACATTATGCGTTTCTCAACTTACTTGATCTATTCTCAGTAAGCAGTCACAAGTCAGAAGTATCACCAAATTCTTGAACTATACAAGGGGACTCCAGTTCACTGAACATTAACTAGAGAATCTAGGAACTCAGGTTTCTCACCTCTATATTGTATTTGACACATTTGACCTTGAGTCATTTACCCTTATTTTGCGTTTTACTCCACGATCAGCAGAGAAACAGCACCACTGTTATTAATTATAAAGTCAAAGGTTATGCAATGCTTGTTTAAGCTCTTTAACGGTGAAGTACACATTTTACTAATTTTTCATGTGCAGCAAGGTTTTTGTACTCCCACCAGCTCCTTTGTTACAGTGCATTATGGCATTAAATATAATTTCAGAGAATTGCAGTTATCCCATGCTTAATTGACTCCAGGACACAAAATTAATCATTTCACAGGCCATGTTCATTTCATTTCTCTCTCTCTCTCGAGTATAATTATGTCTTTATATTGGATAGACACATGATCTACTGATAAAATTAAGAGATTAATTACTTTCTCAGATTTCTTTAAGATCAGATATGGCACTTACTGTAGGACAGCCTAATAAGATCTCAAGGCAGATAATTACGAAGCTTTAAACTGTATTGTTTGCTGGTTTCTCTTTTAGGTTACCAATAGGCCGAGTATTGTGTCTTCATTTTTAGGGCATGCTTCATAGGTTATGTAAAATTTCAGAGCTCCACTTTAGGCAGCAGAAATTCTTTGTTCAATGTCACCCAAATCCTGTGCTCTTGAATGTACAATACACTTGGTTTCAGCCAACGGATGGGTGAGTGATGATGATAACGGCACAATCTCACAAAGCACTCAGATCTCTGCCTATGTGTATGAGATGGAGTAATAAATTAGGAACAAATGGAAATATTTTGTTATTGTTAAATTGTTTATCATTGCTAAATGATATGATGTGAATAATGTTTTAACCTAATTACAGTATTGATGCAATTATTTTTGTCATTAAAACTGATCTTAGAGCAGCTGTTGTAGACAAGAAAATATCTGGGATGTTAAAATTCTATATTGTACCTGCCATTAATTCAGAAATTTTTGGTTTAAGTTAAAGGTGCACACTTAAATTATATTCTTTTGTAGCAAGAAGTGTGTTTCTCTTGGCAATGCTAATCCAAAAAGACTAGAAAACTCTCAGTTCTCTTGGGATGGAATATTGCCACTGCATTTGAGAAAAAAAAAAAATAAAATCATGCACCTTTTTCCCAGCAAAAAAGACAATTCAAAAAATAAAACTTTGGACATTTAATTCTACATGGTCCACCTTGCTCTTCAAAGCCTCACTTTCTAGGCTTCTAGATATATACAAGGATGGGAAAGTCTTCTTGATTCTCAGTTTCTCCAGAACTTCCTTCTTCAGTAGAGCAGAAATAAGCTATTTTACAGATGTCAGAATACACAGTTTATGAATAAAAATGAAATAAGAAGAGTCAACTAATATAATTTACTTTGCTCGGGAAGTGACAAAGTGATGCTCATTTGAGATGAAAACCTTCATCTCACTCAGAATCTGCAGGTCAATGGAAATCCATTTCTGAACCTGTAAGCCCTCTTCCATGAATTTAGAATAATTCAGAAACTGTCCTTCCAGATGAACTTCATAAATATGAAAATAGCTGCACCAATCTTCAGAATGTTACTGGATCATTACTGGACAGCTATTAAATAATATATTAGACAGTAATAATACTCATTTTCCCATAGCTTTGAAATAGGTCTGCTGCATTTTGCTTGTGTCTTTAAATCTAAGGTTGAGCCTAAGGTAAGCTATCTATAGCATTTTCAGATGATAGAAAATAGGATAATTTAAGCCACAAAGCTGTTATATTTTAAATTATGTATTCACCCTGTATGACACTGTTCTTCATTCATCACCCAGCCTGACTGAATGGCCAGTTCTGTGTTTTCAGGAGTACATCTATGCAAAGATCTGCATGGATGAATTAAGAATAAAGAAATTTGCATAAGAAAAATAGATAAATATGTTTCACCTATATATCTATCCCATAATTTGCATACATAGGTATGGTTTTTTCAATACATGTATGTCTGTAGGAAAACTTTTGCATGCAGCTCTGAGAGACTTACATTTTTAAAATATCTATGCTACCTATTCTTATGGTTTATATTTATTCCCTCTTAGCAACAGAAGCTTTTTAGAATCCTCTCTTTCTTACTCAGGTTCTAAGACCATGGTATATAATGTTATACAGCATTCTAAATTGTGATCTAATGAGATTTTTGTTTGTCAATGCAATGAAAAGGGAGCTTGCGGTCTCCAAAAATCAGCTTCAATTATGCACTTACTTCCCTGCCTTCTTTTGGCTCTCACACATTTTGCTCCATTTGAAAACTCTGTAGTTCAGCCAGAGACCCCTCCATATTCCATTCTGTCTCTCTGCTCTGGTGTACCTTGCCTCTAGCTGCTGAACTTCCCTGAATAGATCATCTCCCAAGCTCATGATTTCTCTTGTTCATGTTCATTTCCTGTTCATGCTTTTTCTTCAGTTTTTTGGGGACTAGGGAGACTAGAAGCAGCCTGAAATTCCAGGGGCTAGCAACCTCTTCCTGTGCACAGGTATGCAGAGAGGGAAACGGCCACAGAATTGCTTTACAAACAGGGACAACAGATGGACTTCTAATGAGAAAGGTGTTGAGTACTCCGCCAGACAGTAAACAGTGGAAGAGATGTGTGTTTCTCTACTCAGGGAATATTTCAGAGTCATCATGAACTTAGAGTCGGGTAAATATGGGAACTGAACATGTGGGTTATTTGTTGTTGCTTTTCAAAAGAAAAATTCTAGAATGAAGCCTAGTCATTGGTACTCCTTGCAACAAGAGACTAAAGAATCACGAACAACAGGACAGAGAATGATAAAATATACAGAAGGAAAAAATAAACCAAATACACATTCTGTTGTGAAAATCAACAGTGATAAGGCAGATCTAACGATAAAGGAACCAGAAAAAGTAATGCTAGTCAATGAGATAGATGAACACAAAATATCTACATGGTAACATGAAGCAGTGAAACAGTTATTCATTTCTACAGCAGTACAAGTTATAAACTTGCAGAGCAAATCAAGTGAACAACTGTGTAACTAACAATATGGTTGCATGGCTGTTACCTATTAGAATAATAAATTCTGAAGGAACATAAGTATTTGGGTATAATTTATATGAATGATAGAATAGAATTTAATGAGAAAAAAATTTAGATTGTCTTTAAAGAAATGTTACAGACAGCAAGATTTAACTTATGGGGCAAACTTTGAAGAACAATAATCTTATAGAATGCTCCTGATTCTCAAGTGTGGAGAACGGAGGCTAGAATATGAAGGCAGAGGGTACTCTAGGCATTCAGAAGTAGAGCTTCAAATGCAAACATTTAAAAATCAAAATATTCTTTTTAATATTTCAGTATTTTATAGAATCATAGAATAACAGAATAATTAAGGTTGGAAAGGACCTTTAAGATCACTGAATCAAACCGTTAACCTATCACTGCCAAGTCTACCACCAAACCATGTCCTTAAGTGCCACATCTACACATCTTTTAAATACCTCCATGGTGTCTCCATCACTTACCTGGCCAGTTTGTTCCAGTGTTTGATAACTCTTTCAGCGAAGAATTTTTCCTAAGATCCAGCCTAAAGCCCCCCTGGCACAACTTGAGGCCATTTGCTCTCATCCTACCGCTTGTTACTTGGGAGAAGAGACCGACCCCCACTTCGCTAAAACCTCCTCTCAGGTAGTTGTAGAGAGCGATAAAGTCTCCCCTCAGCCTCTTTTTCTCCACAGTAAACAACCCCAGTTCCCTTAACTGCTCCTTCTAAGACTTGCACTCTGGACCATTCATCAGCTTCATTGCTCTGTTTTGGATACGCTCCAACACCTCAGTATCTTTCTCACAGTGAGGGGCCCAAAACTGAACACAGGATTCAAGGTGTGGCCTCACCAGTGCCGAGTCCAGGGGCACAATCACTTCCCTGGTCCTGCTGGCCACACTATTGCTGATGCAGGTCAGGATGCCCTTGGCCTTCTTGGCCACCTGGGCACACCACCAGCTCATATTCAGCTGGCTATTGACCAACACCCCTAGGTCCTTCTCCACCAGGCAGCTTTCCAGCCACTCCTCCCCAAGCCTGCAGCACGGCATGGGGCTGTTGTGACCCAAGCACAGGGTCACTCAGGCTTGTTGCACCTCATGTAATTGGCCTCAGCTCATTGATCCAACCTGTCCAGATCCCTCCGTAGGGCCTTCCTACCCTCCAAGCAGATCGACATTCCCACCCAACTTGGTGTCGTTTATAAACTTACTCAGGGTGCACTTGATGCCCTCGTCCACATAATTGATAAAGATATTAAACAGAACTGACCCCAGTACTTAGCCTGGGGAACACCACTTGTGACCAGTCACCAACACAATTTATCTCCATTCACCACAGCTGTTTGAGCTCAGCCACCAAGCCAGTTTTTCACCCAGCAAAGAGTAAGCCTATTCAAGCCATGAGCACTCAGTTTCTTCAGGAGAACACTGTGGGAAATGGTGTCAAAGGATTTATGAAAGTCAAGGCAGACATCAGCCACAGCCTTTCTCTCATCCCCTAAGCAGGTCACCTTGTCATTGGAGATCGAGCTAGTCAAGCAGGACCAACCAGCCTTTCACAAACCCATATCGACTCAGCCTGATCACTGGGTTGTCCTGTACGTGCCATGTGATGGTACTCAAGATGATCTGCTCCATAACCTTCCCTGGCACCGAGGTCAGACTGAGAGGCTTGTAGTTCCCCAGATCCTCCTTCTGGCCCTTCTTATAGATGGGCATCACATTTACTAACCTCCAGTCACCTGTGACCTCCCCAGTTATCCAGGACTGCTGATAAATGATGGAAAGTGACTTGGTGAGCACTTCTGCCAGCTCTATCTCTCTCAGACTGGTGGTAGAGCAGGGTACACCCGGCAGCCTGGCAGCTGGGTAGCAGCATGCTCCCACCGGAGCTCTGTCTGGGAAGCTGCATCATGGTGGGTGCAAAGCTTAGAGAGGCCAGGGCTTTCTGCTGGGTGGGTACTATTGCTCCCTGGGTCAACTGGCAGAGCTTCCTCCCCACCCTTCCATGCAAACAGCCACGCCACAGCCTTGCTGCCATACCTCACCCTCTTTGCCTGCCCTCTCTGCCCCAGTTCTGGTTACCAGTGCTCCCCAGGGGCTGCTTTTATACTGGGGAAGGGGTGTGGGCTGCTGTTTCTCCTGGCCCCACCCAGATCTCATCAGTGCAGGCTCCTCCCCCTGAGATTTCCTCGTCCATGAACCCACCCTGTCACCACACTAGAGCAGTACGCTGCAGATGGTTCCCACACCAGAGCTGCTCACCTTGGCAAGTCATTTGGAGATGCTTAGTTTCAGAAGACCTGATTTTATTATTTCTGTTGTCTTCAGAAGGGCTGTATTATGACACCACGAAGTGGCCAGTGTCATGGTTAACTTCACATAACTACTGCTCTCAAAGCAGTCCAGCTGTAAGTCATCTTGGTCTCTATTTTTGTTCATTTGTTTGGTTGCTTCCCGCGAAGATCCAGCCTCTCTTGACGGAAACTGATGGTTCCATTGAATTTTCTTTTATCATTATAATAACAGTTCAGTTCAGCTCAGGGATATACTGTGTCTTTGTGCTTTGAATTTTGATGGAAATTAAATTCAAAATGAAGGGAAAATATTGGTGCTGCTTCAAGCTAGTTTTCTACCTGAAATATTGTTTGGTACCAGTTTGCTTGAAGCTGGGCTCAGGTGTAAAATGTAAAATGAAGCTGGTATATACAGCATATAGTTTTCATAAAATACAACAAGTTTAAAAGATTTAATATTATTTCACTTCCAAGTATGTCCTCTGTTATGCTTTTCTGAAGTGTCCAATATCCATCAGAGTAATTTACTGAGTGCCTTAAGCACTCAGAAAATCTCTGCTGTTTCTCCATCACCCTCAAAGTTATTCAAATTATTTAAAATATAATTTAAACAGAAAATATAAGTACTTCCCAAATATAGAAACATCTTATCAAATTAAAATCAAAGAAAAAACTGCTGGAGAAGGAATGAACCTTGGTGACTTTTAACATCACAAGAAACATGTTCTACTTCAGGCTGGCTCATACTGCCAGGGGTTCTGTGACAGTGGTTCAAAACAAATAAAAAGAAAATTGTCCTTTCTGTACATGATATTGCTAATGAAGTGCTTATTTTATTTTAGTGCATAGAACTCCTTTGAAGGGAAGTGGAGTTATTTAATAAGAAATATCTTCTGTCCATACTCAGCTATGTTTATTTCAAACTATTATATTTCTTTGATTTTTCCTGGTGCCAGAAAACTTACAAAAACTTCTCAGATAATTTTAAAGCCTGTACTTTATTTCCTGAACAAAATATAGCTCAGCTTCAGGTTGGCATGGGGGTTAGGGTCAGGCTTTGTTTTGGGGAGGGGTTTGCACATTTCCAAATGATATTCCTATCACTTATTTTCTGTTTTGTAGCATGACCTTCATTTTAAGTAAGAGAGCTATTTTTTTTCCTGTTAAAACATAAGATTTTTAAAAATATAATAATTGTGAAACTGTGGAGAGTTTGTCTTGTAGCTCCTTTGCAGGTGTGCAAATCCAGGTTAGTTTAATAGCTCAGTAGGAGCACCTCAAAAGGAATTGTAGGTGACTTATCAAGGGTGTGGCACTCTGCAGATGTAAATTATATAATTTTTCGTGGTAGAAAAGGAAGGCTTCAGTGTAGGAACTAAGCCATTTTTTTATAAACATCTTTGGAAACAAGAGAGATTATGAACATTTTGCACAAAAGGGAAACAATGCAGAGAGGCAAAACACTTCCCAGGAGCAATGGTATCTTAGCCAACCTTGAGTATCTGAGAAAGGACTTCAGTTTTGGTTTATGTTCTTGGGTTCTGAACATTAATCTCTCCTGTTAGGCACAAACATTATACAGAAACATGTACTTAGCTCTTCATTTCAAAAGGGACAAGAACTGAATCTAGTTTTCTGGATTCTGCTAAGGCTGCTTGCCATAATGCAGCAGTACAGAAAATGTACTTATGTGTGATAGAAAAGTGCACGGCTTTTTCTTCTGACTGTATGCTTTGTCTAGTCAGTTCTTTACTTTTGCATGATGCTTGTACTCGTTATTATGGAAAAAATATAATTCTGAAATTATGAAAATCCATTTTTTTAAAGCTTTCCAAAAAAGAATTGCATCTAAGCCACCATTACAGAATGCCAGCCAAGGGACTTGCCTTTGTGTGGAATTAGCTGCCTCCAACTTTTTCCTAACAATTGACATGGAGGCTCTGGGGTTCGATATGGGGTTCCCTGCCCTTCTCATTCTCCATAATAACACCGGGAGTTTTCGTTTCTCAGAAGGACTTTTATTACCATTGCTGCATCAATCATTCTCATATTTTCCAGTTCAGTTATCCAGGATCCTTAGGGTTCTATTGTTAATCTTCATTAGAGTATTTCTGACTTTCATAACCAATTTAATTTGAATTCCGAATAAATCAGCACTGCTTACAGAGGACATTCTCGTTTCTCTTTCTACATGCAACTGATTTAGACTCTGGGAAGATCATCTGCAGTTGCTTAGACCCGTGTTGTTTAATATCTTCATTAATAACATAGACAGGGGGATCAAGCACACCCTCAGCAACTTTGCTGATGACACCAAGCTGAGTGGTGCAGTTAACACACCTGAGGGAAGGAATGTCATCCAGAAGGACCTGGGCAAGCTTGAGAAGTGGGCCTATGGGAACTTCATGAGGTTCAACAAGGCCAAGTACGAGGTTCTGCAAGTGGGTTGTAGCAATTACAGGTATCATTGCAGGCTGGGGATGAAGGGACTGAAAGCAGCTCTGTGGAGAAGGGCTTGGCGATACTGGTGGATGACAACCTAGACATGATCTGGCAATGTGTGATTGCAGCCCAGAAAGCCAGAGATATCCTGGGCTGCATCAAAAGAAGCGTGAGCACAGGCAAGGGAGGTCATTCTACCCCCCTATTCCACTCTCATGAGACCCCACCTGGAGTACTGCATCCAGCTCTGGAGTCCTCAGCACAGCAAACACATGGACCTGTTGGTGCAGGTCCAGAGGAGAGCCACAAAAATCAGATGGTTGTAACGCTTACCCTGTGAAGCAAGGCTGAGAGAGTGGGAGTTGTTCAGCCTGGAGAAGAAAAAGCTTCAGTGAGACCTTGTTGCAGCCTTTCAATACTTAAAGGGAGCTTACAATAAAGATGGGGACAGACTTTTCAGCAGAGTCTGTTGCGATAAGACAAGGAGTAATGATGTTAAACTAAGAGAACGTAGATTCAGACTAGAGTTGGAGGAAGAAATTTCTTCTTTTAAGGAATAAATTTTTTATTATGAAGGTGGTGAAACACTGGAACAGGTTGCCCAGAGAGGTGATGGATGCCCTGTCCCTGGAAATGTTCAAGGCCAGGTTAGACATGGCTCTGAGCAACCTGATCTAGTTGAAGATGTCCCTGCTCATTGCAGGGGATTTGGACTAGATGACCTTTAAAGGTACCTCCCAATCCAAACTATTCTATGATTCTGTAATTTTTTGCATTTCACCTTTTCTGGTGAGCTGAAGCATGAACTCTGGGCTGCACACAGGCTGGCAGGGCAGGATCTTGCTGGCCAGGTCCTGCCTTACAAACAGAGGCTCTGCCCTGCCTGCTCCAGGCAAGCAACTGATGGCCCCTGGCTGAGCTGAAATTGGGTCCTGGACCATGGGCAGGACTGGGGGGAGGCCCTGGGAAAGACTGGGCATAACCAAAGATAGCGTCTGAATAACCCCAGGATCCTGACACTTTACGGCAAGTTCTGTTAGTTTTCTTATTTTGACGCAGTGGTCTAAGTACAGAGTGCCTATGAGGTCAGTAAGAATCTCTGGTTTTAACTGAGCAATAAAAATAAAAGCATCAACATGCACAGCTCCGACTGACTTCAGGTGGATGCCAGAAGTCAAGAACCCACTCTTCAGTTACACTTCAAAGCTGATACTTTCATGTGACATTACTTGTGGCTTGTATTCCAGCTAAAGATAATTACTATGTAAGATCCTTTATTAAGTTATGTTAGAAGATTATTTTCTCATTATTTTCCTGATTTTTTTCCCCTGCTGAACATGTAGTCTCTTTCTCTGTTTCTAAAACCTACAACCAAAGGAATGTGCTCTATCTGTTCATAATCAGGCCACAATTTTACCATTTACAGTGGTTAATAAAAATTAGATAACGTTATTTAGTTACTTTTCAGAAATTGGATGTTTAGGTCAGCAATGTGTAAGTCAGTGGTGCTGTAAGGATGGCACAGTGATGAAGAGCTCACTTATATAGAGTCATAGATTCATAGAATGGTTTGGGTTTGAAAGAACCTTAAAAACCATAGAGTTCCAACCCCCCTGCCATGGGGCAGGTACACCTCCCACCAGCCCAGGTTGCTCAAAGCCTCATCCAGCCTGGCCTTGAACACCTCCAGGGATGGGGCATCCACAGCTTCTCTGGGCAACCTGTTCAGTGTCTCACCACCCTCATAGTGAAAAACTTCCTCCTAATATCTAATTTAAATCTACTCTCTTTCAGATTATGTCCGTTACCCCTTTTCCTGTCACTAAACTCCCTGATAAAGAGAGGGGCCTCTCTCCTGTAGGCCCCCTTCAGGTACTGGAAGGCTGCTATTAAGTCTACTTGGAGCCTTATTTTCTCCAGGCTGAACAACCCCAACTCTTTCAGCCTGTCCTCATAGGGGAGGTGCTCCAGCCCTCTGATTAATTTTGTGGCTCTCCTCTGGACTCTCTCCAACAGGTCCAGGTCTTTTTTATGTTTGGGGCCCCACATCTGAACACAGTACTCCAGGTGGGGTCTCACGAGAGCAGAG
>VZTO01011452.1:0-19887 GCA_013400615.1 Syrrhaptes paradoxus | reverse complement strand
TCATCCACCAACACCCCCAAGTCCTTCTCCTCAGAGCTGCTCTCTATCTATTCTCCACCCAGCCTGTACTTGTGCTTGGGATTGCCTCGACCCACGTGCCAGACCTTGCACTTGACCTTGCTGAATTTAATGAGGTTTGCATTGGCCCACCTCTCCAGCCTGTCCAGGTCCCTCTGGATGGCATCCCTTCCCTCCAGCGTGTCCACCACACCACACAGCTTGGTGTCATCGGCAAACATGCTGAGGGTGCACTCCATCCCACTGTCCATGTCTCCAACAAAGATGTTAAACAACACTGGTCCCAGTACCGACCCTGCGGAACACCACTCATCACCAGTCTCCACTTGGACATTGTGCCTACCTGAAACAACAGCAGCAGACAATAGTCAGTGGTCCATATGAGGCTTGGGAGCCTCTCAGTGGCATCCCTGACATGATCCCCCAGTCAGCAGCACACCTCTCTAGAGAGTGCATCAGGTCAGCATATGGGTGCCTCCGTACCTCTTGCTTAAATCTTACTAAACCCTGTCTCCTTTATGGTTTTGGAACCTCCTGCTCAAATATCTGTTGTTGAAATATGCTCCAGCAGCTGTGTTTCCACTGAAAGCATCAGTGCCTTGCGATAGGCAAAGTGACCTTGTCGAAGATGTAAGGATACGTAGGGTAAAAATAGTGTTTTGTAGCAGATAAACGAAAAAGTTAAATTTGTTAAATCTTATTTCTTTCATGGCAGTCTTTCTGAGCACAGAAATACTTAATTCTGAAAATCAGCTGATGGTTTGCAATACACAAGAGACCAACTTGGCCTTTAGAGGAATGATTTAAACCAAATGCATTTAGTTCAGCAGAGCACAGAGGAATCAGCGTACGTTATTCCTGAGAGCACGTACTAACAGAAGAAGAGGGTGTAGGAAACCAGTTACAGTTAGATTCCATTTGCCAGCTTGCATCCCAAGTAGTGAAAGCTGGAATCACATGTAGGTTTCAGCTCGTATCCACTCATGACCCTCCAAGCTGCTCAGAAAGCTACTGGACCCGGGTGCAGCCTGTCTGTATGTAGTGTGTGTCACCTCTGCGGGTGCATATTCAAAGGCTAGGACTCCTCTCTGCATGGTGACACACAGATTTTCTTTCTCTCAAACTCAGATGCAGACATTTCCTTGCTTTACAAATGTCTGGGAATGCTAATTAGCTTTAGAGTCAACATTACAAGACTGAACGGATTCATGGGGAAGACAGCGTGAAGCACAGGCAGGTGCAGCAATTCTCCTTCTTCTAGTTATAGCTTCTGCTCACGGTTTGCAGTTATCATCAAGACAGCCAATGTTTTTTAAGTCTCATGTGATAGATGAATATATAATTTTTGTGGATGCCCCATCCCTGGAGGGGTTCAAGGCCAGGCTGGATGAGGCTTTGAGCAACCTGGGCTAGTGGAGGGTGTCCCTGCCCATGGCAGGGGGGTTGGAACTGGATGATCTTTAAGGTCCTTTCCAACCCAAACCATTCTATGATTCTATGATTCTATGAATCATCATTTGTATCCCGCCACACCTCCAAAACGGACCTCAGCATAGTGATCCATAACTGTCCAATTAGAGGATTATCTTCTGTTCATCTGCAGCAGAGAACTCCTATTTAGCTGGCAAGTAGGCATACACCGGAGGCATCTAGCAGGTACGTTGGTAGTTAACAGGGCAGTTAGCTCTGCTGGGGATGTGAAAGAGACTCTTCTTCACGCAGCATGGGACTGTATGACTGTGGTGGTGACACGCTACAGGACCGTCCCCATGGCTGGCTGGAAAAAGCTTCCCCAGGAAGTCCTTGGCCCTGGTGCACTCCAGAAGAGGGAGGTTGCTGGGCAGGACTGGGGCCCCAGGGAGTGCCTGGTGATGTTCCCCAGGGCCAGAGCTGCTGGTGGCCTCACCTCAAGGAGCTGTGCTGTGGCTGAGGCACTAAGTGACCCGGTACAGGAGCTGTGGGAGGAGATGAGCAGACTGAACAACATTGGGAAGGATGAAAGGTGACAACAGGGTCTTCACAGTGACATTGCAGAGCTACAGGGTGCAAGGAAGGAGGGGCAGAGGC
The DNA here is from genome assembly GCA_013400615.1 of Syrrhaptes paradoxus. Classification (NCBI taxonomy): domain Eukaryota; kingdom Metazoa; phylum Chordata; class Aves; order Pterocliformes; family Pteroclidae; genus Syrrhaptes; species Syrrhaptes paradoxus. The sequence continues at coordinate 17,802 of VZTO01011452.1, read as the reverse complement.
AGTCTAGTCATGGATGGAGATTCCTAGGATGCTGAAAACTTGTGACTTCATCAAGAAGGGTCCTTCTGTGCCCTCAGATCTAAATTTACAGAATTGGTGCAGTGCCCTAATAGATAAGGAAGGGGAACAAGTTCCCTGGGGAGAACTGATAACGTGCTGAGCCAGAATCCCACATTAGCACCAAGACGAGAGGCCAAGTAATGGAGGTTTCATAACTATGGTCACCTCTTTGGGATATGGTCTGTCAGCAAGAGACAGGATTCATAGAGTAGGAAATCCCTAGCATAAAGACTTTTCTGGACAAATTTCTGACCAAATTCCAGATCAAAACCCCAGACCCCAGACCAGTTTGGCTTTTACAGTACTTATCCCAACGCCCCGTCATACACAGAAAGCCCAGTTTCAAGTCACTCCTGCTCTACCTCACGTACCTACGTTCTGTAAAATTGCCTCTGGATGTAGAGTTAACATCTGCTTCCTCAGGGTTATTTGTTAGTGATGCAAAATAGAAAAATGTAAGCAGGAGAAATCAAGAAGGCCACAAACACTGAATCTAATCTAAACTATGAAGACATAAAGTTTCAGAAAATGACAAATGCTGATCTGGCTAATTGGATGCAAACACTAAAATGTCTTCTACAAAGCACAGGTGAAAGAAAACATAGGTAATTACTATATTTTGGTTCCCATTCCTGTAGCTATAAACTATGTGCCATCAGTACCATGAAATTGGAAAGCAAACTTCAGTTCTAAATCAAAGAAACAGGGTTTGGTCTAATCTCCACTATGTAGAAGACACGGTATCACAAACAACGTTAATGTTCTTTGACAATGTTCGTAACCATTAGAAAATGGAAGTCATAATGAAAATGCAGCTAACTCACAATCTTCTGGCCCTAGGATGTACATTGTTGATGTGTGTATTCTGGAAGCCCCATCTGTTACGAGACAGGCTTTATATACTGAATAATTACTAAATTCCACGGAAAACAGGTGGCAGGATAAATTAATTTGGAAAGAAATAGAAAAGTCATGGGGGAGGGAGCAAAAAAATGGTAGGAGGAAGTTAATTCAGCATTTTCTGAATGTGCTCAATGAGGACAGGAATAAAGAGAGAAAGAAAATATGCAACACAGACCAGAGAGGAAGGGAGGAGGCAGGAAAAGATGGGACACATTTACATCTAGAGATTTATGGAGATATTTCTTGGACTATAGGAAATGAGAATGTAAGGGAGATGAAAAAAGCTGAAGACATTACCATGAAAATTTCTATTTGAGAATATTCATGCTCTCCATGATTACTCAGAGAGGTTGTGGAGTCTCCTTCTCTGGAGACATTCAAAGCCCGCCTGGATGCGTTCCTGTGTGATCTGATCTAGGTGTTCCTGCTCCGGCAGGGGGATTGGACTGGATGATCTTTCAAGGTCCCTTCCAATCCCTAACATTCTGTGATTCTGTGATTCTGTGATTCTGTGGTGTGTTGCAATAATCAGGTCTGGGATTCCATAAACACGCTAAAGAGCAACAAGGTCAAACGTCCTGCTTTCTCCATGGATGAGCTGCTCCGAGAACAGCTTAATAACACAGACAATCAGTAGTCAAACCGAGGACACACACATCTTTTAGGATTCATTTTATTTCAGTCACCGTGCAGTTTTCTCCTAGTATGCCTGGTTTCCAGGAACCTTAATTTAAAACATACACTTGAAAACAGCACCCTCCAGGAACAGCAGAGAGAGAGAAGGCAATAGCAGAGGAGGGGAGATGACCAGGGAGAAAAAAAAGTCAGTTTGGCCATTTAGCTACCAGTATTTGTATGAATAAATATGGAGAGATTATTACCCACAGGAATTACCTTTGTATAAACCATAAGGTGACGTATACTGTTGTGTACTGACAACAGTGAGGGTATTCAGACCATCACATGGAATCTTTATAAACATTTATGCAGAAATCTTTCACGATTGACTATAATGCTGGTGAAGTTGAGTTTAAATCTGAGAGGTTTTCCTGATCATGTGCCCTAACCTATCACAGAAAAAAAAAAGTATATTCACAGCTCTCTGTTTGTCACAGTATTACTTATTTTCAAGGAAAATATTTCACACTTATTATTTCAGCCTTGTATCTACCACCAGAATAAATTATTTTAAATCTTCCCCATGCCTGGAACAGCTTCAGAATAGTCCTTTCCTCCTCCTCTGGTAGCAGAGAGCTGCTATTACAGAGCACAGTAAGCCCCACAAAAGCACAGTATCTTGACACCGTGGTTTGTAATCCTTTTCCAAGACCCAGTGAAGGAAAGAGGTCAGACCAGAGCTGAAAATGAAACAGGGACATTGCAATGCATAAGCTCTTAGAGAAGCCCCAAATTCAAAAAGCAAAAGGCAGTAATCCTTTTATTTTTTTCCCCTCCCAACCAGAACGAGCTTTCTACATCATATCTACAAGTCCAACAAAGGAATGGGATGAGGGATTTCTTTTTACATCTCTGACAGAGTTTCCTGTGTGTAGCTGCAACTAACAAAGCCAAGGAATGCTGAAAGCCCACTCAGTCCACAGTCAGCTTGTTTCAGAAGGCTAAGAAATTGAACTTACTGGAAATTTAGTTTCCAAGAAGTCCATAAAATTCTTAATTTCAAGACTCCAGGTCTACATCATCTTGGTGCAACAATAACAACAAAAGCGAACAATAATTCAAGAGTATGAAGAGTAACACATGTTTTGACATGAACAACTCTCATTAATGGATCTAATTTTATTGCACTGTTAATATCACATCTCATTGGGTTCCCAACATTATTTTGGAAGTTTGCATATTTACAGTTTGAGACAACGTGATGATCCTATAATAGCAGTTTGAGAAAATTGGGCTTGTATATCACCACAAATTGCCAATCAAGTCAAAAGCTCTTGTTTTCTACAACTCATAAATATAGATGATACTCCAGGATAGAATAGAAAATGTGCTCTCCACGTTGTCATTGTATTAGTTTATAATGCTAATTTGACTTCACACTTTAATGTTTTTGGAAAGTGGAAGTATTAACCTGAACATGCAAATTAGTACTCAAAGTACTCTTTTACTTAGACGAAAATTACTATATTAATGTGTATCCTAATGACTTGTATTCTAAGAGACAGAAAATAGATACAAATATAAATTGCAAAATGTTGAAAAATTATGCTGAAATTATCAGACAAAGCAAGAGAAGTAAAAAAACACAGAGAAATGGGAGCTGAAACGTGCGGTGATTTGGTTTTTAATAATTCATATGAATTAGGCTTCCAATGTACATTGGCAATGCAAAAGAGCAGGAAGAATACTTTAAGAAAAATCAGAATATATCTGAAGATTACCAAAAAAAAATTACTTTTTTTTTTTTTTTTTTTTTGTAATTATTTATTTTTTTCTTTTTTTTTAGTAGTTTTTTTATCTAATTTTGAATTTTTCTTAATTTNAATTTTTTATCTACTGATGATCCGTGTATTTTAGGGGCAACTCTGAAATCCCTCTACAATTTTCTCAACTATCCCTTTGCTTTTTGTGTAATATCTCCCTAATTAAAATGACAGACTTTCTAATTACTCAAACTTTAAAATGTGTATTAGTTACAAAAAATTAACTGGGCACAAATTAAACTAGCAAGAGCCTCTTGAATAGATTAACAACTGTAATTCTTAGATTTGGTCTGTGGTCTGGATGCAGTAATTTCTAGCTGACAAGACCTTTTTACTGAACAACAGGTTTTAAAGCACCAGATGCAATGACTTCTGCATTTTCTGATATTAGCATGCAAATCAATCTAAAACACAGCCAGCAATTTTTTGGCATTTTCTGTATCACTTGACATCAGACTACTTACTGCTTGAAAATATGGAGGGAACAATGCTGTGTTCCGTATCACATCATAAAGGAGTTATATGGAATGACTGTGGGCCACATCATGAGATGATAATTTTCAGAACTCCTATCCTACTATCCATAACTTATTGTTGGATAAACCCCTTCAAGCCTGTTTACTTGAACTGAAAACAGAAGGGAAAACTGTTGGATATCTCTACTTTAATTTTAGGTTTTCAGTACTTTCACATAAAATATGAACCTATCCTTATCAGCTCAGTGCTCACAGAGTTACACTGCTAGAGGCTCATTCTCACCTTGAGTAACAGAAGTAGATGTGTCCTACAGAAAATGTTGTAATCTATAAGGCATGTTTCTGATATAAAGATTATTGTGATAAAAAACAACTCTTGGGTGGAAGCAACTCCCTGCAGTTAATGGAAGGAAATTGGTGCTTACAGGTTAAGATTCATTGGGCCATACATGAAGATCTACAACTGGTCAGATATATACAACCTCTGTATCTAGGCAAGCAAAGGAATTCCTGCAATATAGATTTGTTAATTTAAATTTTAGTCGCACAAGCCTACCCTGATACTCTGCAATTCTATTTAATTATCTTTTGGTTAATTTTGTCTTGTCTCTGCTGTTAAAGCTGAAAATTTTCAATCACCAAGTCTGGCTCTTGCTAAGTATTTGGGGTTTTTTTGTTTAATTTTTTAAAATTCCAAAATATATGTAATCAACTAACATTTAAAAATTCTCCTGAGTCACTCATGACAAACAAATTCACAAAATTAATCTATACTTCCCTGTCCAAAAATTACCTTTAGTTTGAAAAAAAACTCCACAGTTCCTCAAAAGTGTAACACTGCAGAAAGACTTAAAAGAGAAATATTTGCGATGGTGGCAATGTGAAAAGTGAAGTAAAGGTATCTGACTATCTTTGTCTTTGGTTTAGTGATATGAAGCATGTAAGTATTTTAATTGAATCATTTTGCCACCGAGACTTTTCTTCTAAATCCTAAATTTCCATTGTTTGTCAAGAGGAAGACTAACTCATATATGAAAGTTATGTATAAAGAACAGAAGACAGGCATTTCTGTTGTTTTGGTTTCATTCACTAGTTTCTAAATAACTAGCATGTAAGAACACAGGAATGTCCACACCAGTTGAAACCAAAGAGCTGCATAGCCTGATATCTTATCTCCGAAAACGGCCAGAAGCGGAGACTTAGGGAAAAGATATACTGCCTTCTGTTCCTTTGGCAAATGAAGCAATAAGTTGCATATCTCCGTTAATACTTTGGTGATTTCCCATTTGAATTCCTTTAGAAATCCTGTGTAAATAGCATCTGTTTTCAGCCATTGTTATAATCTCCTTTTGTCAATTATTCTTATTCATTTTATTGACTTGCTCAGAAATGTTTTAATTTGGCATTTTAATTTGATACTGTTCCTCCAGCTTTCCCAGAGGAAACTAACTCTCTACTGTGGGAAAGTCCCGGTGAATGGACCTTTATCTTCCCTGAGTGCTTCCTCAGGAACATTCCAGCTAGCTCTGAACCCCGCGTACTCTCCTTCATGCTTCTGTTTCTGTTGTGCTCAAACAAAAAGCATTTGGTTAGTTTTAAAATCTGTAGCAAGTTGTATTGAAAAATATTCCTGGCTGGTTTGCTATGATTTTTCATTTAACTTGCCACAGTTTATATTCTTTTCTATTTTACTCTCCTTGACTCACAAACTCCCCTCGTGTTCACATACATGATATAATACAAATATAATTTCAGTACAATGTCAGTATTCTTGGGGATGGAGTAGGATGTTGTGCTTTTTGAGTTAATATGGTTTTAACCCAAGAATAGCAAATTCACCTTGAGTTTGAAATAAATAATTTCAAATTTTTAATTTGTATGTTCCCTTAGTGGAGACAGGATCCCTACTCTAAGCCACAAATTTTACCCCTTGTTATTTTGGCCGTTGATGACTTCTTTAGGAAAATACATATAATGGAAAGTGCACCCCCTTTCATGCTATCCACTTGTTTGAAAGGAAATGTCTTTGTGTGAAAAGAAGTGATTCAAAAGATAGATAATTAAACATTACATTAAAGTCAGTTAGTAGACCGGAGGTACAAAAAAATGTGGAAAATTAGTATGACAAGAAGGAAAAGAAATACATTCAACCATAGTTGTCATTTGCCATCAGGGATTGATTTATTCTGTCTCATTTTTCTATTAAAAACAGGGCTTGTTACTGGTTTTGTAAGGACCAAGCACACAGTTATCAATTATAACAGACTATAATTTAATTTGTGCAGCTACTGGAGATCACACGGCAGACTTTGTAGTTTTCCATCACTCATGATCCTATGCAGGAAGCTACACTTTATGAGTTTATTGCTCTTATTCCACCTGTTAGATATAAGTATCTCTTCTGACTTTAACAATAAAAAGTTTCTGCTTCATTGAGTGCTGTAAATGCTGAAATAATTTGAGTTTGAGAATGCTGTTCTTGCTTTGTTCAAGTTCTGCTTTATGCTCTTTGAAGCCCATCTTGCTCCTGTAACTGGAAAGGGTAACCAACCCTTTCAATATTTGCTAAGCCTCTGTCTTGCTCATCATTAGGAGCAGTGGTGCAGAACTCCTCATTAGGACAGGAAGCAGTCAATGCATCATGCTGAACTTTTATCATTTGCTCTGATCTTTGCTAAAAAAAGAAGAGTTATTATTTGCCTATGGTTCATCTTTGCATCGCAACAGGAGGACGACTACCATTGGAAAGATAACTTCAAAAATTACATCCTCTCTTTGTTAGATCCTCCCATCTCCAACCGTTTTCTTAAAGGATGCGTTTGGCTGGTGACTCGCACACTCGCCTAAAGATCAAGAACCCTGAGCTCCGCTCATAATTCTTCTGGGTATTTACTGTGTAACCCAATCTGTTCCTTTCCCTATAAAAATTGCCATAATAGCACCCACTTCTGTAAAGTACTTTAAAGCTTCAGATAAAAAAAAATTCTGTAAAAGCTAAATGCTATTATTAAATCTTTCTCAATAAGCTGGGTATCAGCCAGAGGAACAGAAGGCTAGACACAATCCTTTGCCATCAGAAAGACTACAGTAAAATGGAGGTTACGGCAGATGACAAAACATTTCAATTCTCACAAAACTTTTAACAAATTCCATCACCACTTTGACATGCATGTCATAGTGCTTTTTATAAATAGACACTTTCAGAATCTGTCAGTCTTCAGACAGATTTTCTATGTTGGAAAAGAAGACTCTATTCAGTACAACTCCAGGGTTTGCAGAAACCAGCCTGGTCACCAGCAACTCAGTTTTAGAGTAGAATATTCTAGTGTGGCGTCCCATGGGACATAAATTAAAAGCTCAGTTGTTGGTACGGAAGGCTACAGAGTCGGTAACCTTACACAGACTCCACATCACCTAAATTTTCACTAGTTGAATCTCCCTGATCAGCCCGAAAATAAGGTTTGCCCAAAATGTCTGTGTTCAGGAGAAACTAAACCCAACTCTGCCATATAGTCTACTGCAGTCTGTGAGCTCAGACCTCTGTGGCTGAGCTTATATCTAAGGGCTTGCCTAATAAAAACTGACAACACCGAGTTCAAAACAGCACACAACAGCTGTGGTCACTTTTCTTTGAAAACTTAAAGGAGGAGAGTGAACAGCTCCTCCACATAACGGGACCTGCTCAGAAAGTGGAGGACTTGTATTCAAAGAAAGCAAAAAGAAGTGGCTGCTCACATGGTGCATGGTTACACTGTAGAGATCGTTGCCATACAACATTCTGGATCACTGATATTTCCACAAATTAAAGGGTTGGATTAAAGTTGGAAGGTTCAATGCAAAACAATGTACTGAGGTTTATTAAATGTACAGAAATCACTGCTGAACCAGGAAGTCTCTGTATTATAAATTGCTGAGGCTGGGACAATGTTTAAGGGGTATAGCACAATATCTCTTCTCTACACCAGGCTAATTACTGCTAATTACTGTTGAACACAGGCTGCTACACATACCTTTGGTTTTGGCTACAGGTCTGTTCATAGGTTGTGTGCTGGATCTGCTGGAGTCTCTGTTTTACAATAATCTTTGGGTTAAGAAAAAAGTTCCTGGAAGGATGTGTAGCTTTACGTAGCTAGTTAGGGACGCAAACCAGCAGCCTAAATCTTTTTCTAGCTTCTTACTTTAGCTACATTGTTCTTATATTCTTTGCCCATCTTCAACCAAAGCAGAAAGCAATTTTGATGGTCAAAGGCCATCTCAGTAAAAGAGACCTTCCTAAGGGCAGGAAGGATTAAAAACCTGTTCTCCTGCTTCCATAACAGTATTTAAATTAGTAGGAGAAATTCACCAGAAATATATTTTTGTTATTTTTCTATTATAATTTCAGTGATTATGAAATACTTAGTTTTCCCTTTTATCTAAGAATGTCTTGTTTGCTGTGCAGTTTGTACCATTAACTGATTTATAAATAAACAATTCACCCCACATAGCTAATAAATTCTCACAGCTTCTCTATATAGGGTAAGGACACGCAAAGGGAGAGATGGAAACCTGCACACAAACCGCAATAACAGCTGTCTGCTTTTCCTGCTGCGATATCAGAGCTTATTCAAACATGAAAGATTTATCAAGAACCTAACAACTGCTGTTGCTGAATAGGCTGGAAAATCTCTTTTTGTCTGTTTTTGGGACAGCGCTGGACACGGTATTCCAGGTGTGTCCTAGAAAGTACCGAGTAGAGAAGAATAACCACCTCCCGTGATCTGCTGGCTATACTCCTGCTGATGCTTCCCAGAACAGTTTTTCTTTGCTACAGGACACAGTGCTGGCTCACATTGTTGTGCTGTCCACCAATACTCCTAGGTCATCTCCATCAGAGCTTTTCCCTACCCAGCCAGACCTCAGCCTGCACACTTATTTGGGATTATTCTGTGCCAGGTGCAGTACTTCAAACTTCTCTTTGTTAAACTTCACGTAATTCTTGCTGGTCAAACCTTTCACCCTGCTGAGTGCTGTTCATATGGCAGCCCTTCCTTCTGTTATATCAACCTCTCCTCCCAGCATGGCATGATCTACAGACTTGATGAGTGTGCCTTCAGTCCCATCATGCAGATTTTTTGTGAAAATATTGGATAATATCCACTGTTCTTGGTGCCAGGTCTGAAATAACAGTGGTAGCTGGAAAGAAAGAGGTATTTAACTCTTTGAAGTACAGCATTTCCCTGTGGGAGATACCTTTTGCTGTCCATGCATTGTTTTTTTCTAAGACCTCATAATACATGAGAATCAGCAGACACAGCTGGGAAAGTATTGGACTTGATATATTTTGGCAACATCTGTCAGGCCTTTGCCAGCCCTTGTCATACCGAATAAAACCAGACCATGCAGGGTGAACAAGAATCTTTCTAAACCATTTTAAACCACGGATATTTATGTCAATCAATAGACTGACCTAGGAGAGTTACATTTCAAGAAAATGCATCCAAATTATTGGACAATCATGTGAGTACAGTTTGGATATCTGCATCAAAAGAAGCATGGCCAACAGGTCAAGGGAGGTGATTCTCCCCGTCTNCCTGAAAACATTCAAGATCAGGTTGAATGTGGGTCTGAGCAACCTGATCTAGTTGAAGATGTCCCTGCTCATTGCAGGCTGGGGTTGGACTAGGTGACCTTTAAAGGTCCCTCCCAACCCAAACTAATCTATGATTTTATGATTCTATGATAATGAGATTCAAAATACACTGTGGCTTTATGTCTAGGTCTAACTTGTTGCAGACACATGCGGTCAGAGGAGGAGACACCTGGGTGTGGTTTTCATTAATATTTTCCTGGGCATTTCCAGTATTATCAAAAATGAGTTTTACATTTAAAGTCATCTTTTCCCCCTATAGTCAATAGACTTGGTGGAGTGAAAAAGGGGATTACCCTCATTTAAAAAAAAAAAAAAAAAAGAAGAAGAAGGATGACTTCACTGCAGAATGACAAACAGCAGTAATAATTAATAACCTATCTACAACTTACTCTGTTTCTTGTGGACAATGCATAAAGGCTGAAACACATTTAACAGTCCAGGTAGCATGAGCTCAGCCTTTGACTGACCAGACAGGCATTTTTTGTCCACAGCAACTGTAATGTAAGGCAAAGCAGTGACAGAAATTAATGAAAACACACTTTAGCTCAAATTTGCAATGAGTGTGCATGTTTCAGGTGACACATGAAAATTTATTGTGTTTTGGTTGTTTCATCATATTGTTGAAATTTTCATTTTTCATGGAGAATTGAAAGTAAGAAATGCTTGTTCTACACATAAAATGTTATTGAGATGACAGAAGAGTACAGTGACAAGAGTTTTTTAAAGCACTCTTTGTTTTCTCCTGCTCTAGAATCCGTGAAAGGTTTGATTTTCTCATTTTTTATAGATGTCTGACAAATTGTGTCAGACAGACAGCTCAGAGTTAGGAATAAAAATTATTGAAGGAGTAATAATACAATGTTATAATGGAAAATAGGCACAGAAATTATGCTGGAGGGGGATTCTACGTACTTTTAATATCAGAAGTCTACCTCAGTAGCATCAATATAATTCTGAGGTATTTGTCAGACATACTTAATATTGACATCAGTTTCTCAGTGATTTTTAGAGTACTTTCTTTATTTCCTAGAGGCAATATTTCACAAGAGAGATTATTCTAGACACAGGTAATAAGCTTCGTAATTGCCATACTATCCTTCTATGATAATGTAATGAAACTTGGATTTATGTAAACTCTGAATGCCAATTATGCTTTATTTCTTTTTTATTCCTTGTTTACACCAAACAAAAGAATCCATGAGTGCAACACAAGATGATGATCCTCCAGTTGGCTGTGCCTATGCTGCCTATGGGACTCATTCAGAACACTGTTTTGACCTGTGGGGTCAAGCTAAACATCCTACAGGAAGGTGAACTGATTTTGGTTTATATTATGAAAGAAATAAGAAAAAAAATGCATGACACTTTGCTCTCATTCATACTAAGCCTGATTTATACATCAGCATAAAAGGATTTAAGTGAAAGTGAAATGAATTTACTCAACCAAAGAAAAATAATTTTGGACCCGTACCCTCAGAAATACTTAGATACAAATAAACTACAAGATAGAACATCTAAAAGTAGTGCTTTACAGCGTGCAGTTTACCATATCATATGGCCCTTAGATATTTTTGTACCCCACTGGGAGGAAAGCTCTGTACAGACATCACTCTCTCGCTGATATTTTCAAACTACATTGAAAAATTTCCATGAGAAGGTATGGAACGAATATTATTGAGCTGCTTCTACATTCAGTGATAAGCACTATCTCAAAATAACCTTTGTAACCCCTACCCACTTTTAAATTCTTTTGTTCTTCAGCTGTCTTCATTAATTTTAACATGACCGTGATATTCTGACATGTTGCTAAGTCATGGTTATGTAAATTGTAATCGCGTAGAAGGCTTATATACTCTTCTAGACCTCTTGATAAAAATATTTAGCCATTCTAGAGGAAAGAGGAAGTCTTCCTTGATGTAGCTCTCAGAAGTGTTTAGTGTCATTTGTGAAACCAAAATTAACTGAGAAACACCAACTTGGCCATTTTTGTTTAATAAACAAGGACGAAAAACAGCTGAAATGCGTTATTCTGTGCTGTTTGATGGCAGAAGTGGCTTTTCATTCTAACTAAGGGCAAAGTAATAATTAAATCCTGTAAGATGAATCACAGATAATCTTAAAAAATTAATCATTAGCAATTACTCACCGTCTACTATTCATTCTAAATGGAAACTTTTAGTTATTTTATCTTTCAATCACCTGAGATATGCTGATATCCTACAAAAAGACTGCAACTTTTTTCTCCTTTTGACATTGACAAAGGGATTACGGAAGGAGAGAAGATCAATGTGTGCCAATATTGTTTAATTTTTCTTTTATTGGAGCCAAAGGGTACGTTAGGGTAAAATATTCAATTGACTCAAATGGAAGTGTAAGAGAGGTCAGGCAAGGCTACGAAACTCAAATATGAACATAAAGAATTGCATTCCTTAGCAAAGAGTTAGCAGAACTGTGATCCCATCTTATTATCTCTACAGTACAAGGTTCTTCTGAAATCCTCACCTGTGTAGCCATAATTTAGAGTGGAACGTTAACTTTGAGAAAGTTACCATGTAAAAGTTGTGTTATTTCAGCTAGTAGGACTGTGAACATTGTGTTCCCTGCCACTGTCCCAGTAACACAAAAGCCAGTTAGAAAATAGTATCCCATCGTTGTAAATGCTGATGCAACTACGTATTTGATTGAAGCTCACACAGAGCTGAAAGCTTGCTGAAGTCAAGGAGACTATTTCACTGGCTTTGCATCAGACACAGGTATGGGCTCATCTGGTTTCACTACTAAGGGCATGAAAAAAGAATCAGAGCTGTCTGTGGATGCTCACAATTAGTGCTGTTGCTGTTCCGTAACGTTAAAGAAGACTGCTGGCTATATTTTAAATTGTAAGATGTCTCTGGAGTAGGAACTCCGTTTTGTACTATTTGCTAACGCCTAACTAACTTTCACTGGATAGCATATTTAATTGCACTTCAAACTGTTACTCTGACCAAGAGAAGGATTTAAAACTTCGATAAAAACTCTTGATAAATTGTTGATGCTACAGTCAAGGACAATTGGCTGTTTGTCTTTTATCTACTGGTGTATTTCCATGGAACGTTGAACCTTTGGTTCAAGGAGACTTTGCAGAGAAAAGGGAAAACTTGCCATACAAAAGTCATAGCTGAAAAGGTGGGAAGAAATCTGATTGCGTGTTGCTAGCATGAGAGCTGGGAATAAGCACAGAAGACAACAAAATAAGTCTATCATGCAAGAGGGATGAAGGCAGGATGAGCTCTCTAAATACCTTCTCCCATCTTTTTTTTTCTAAAAATTGGAAAGACTAAAGGCTTTCAAATGGATGAAATACTATTATTTTTACTTATTCTGACGAGTGACACCTTTCCTTCTTTTCACATTTAAAAGTCATTGATGAACTGAAATTTACAGAATCTGATAAAAGTGTAAAAGAGTAAGTTGTTGCATCACTGGAGCATTTACTGTAGTCTACATTTGATGTTCAGTCAATCTGTTTGAATTTAATGTCAGTGACAAATATAAAGCTGGAATTATCTGGGAGAAGCGCAGAAACCACAGACTTGCAGTGTGAGTGCTATCAGCCCACAGCTCATCACAGGTTTAAAGCCAATGCCTGCATTTAATCTTGGACTTAAGTCCGACTTAAAGAAATTGTATTTTAGCACACATCTTCAAAGTCAGGCATATAATTAAGTGCTTTGTTGTTAATAAACCTGCATGCTGAGGCTAGTCAGTGCCTTGTGTGATCAGGCTTTAATTATAATTGCACTGGATATACAAGCTTTGATACTCCTGGTTGAGAAGAGGCTAATGATCCATAACACGCTTTTAAAGTGTAGACAGTGAACATCTGGAAGAGCTAAGATGAAATCAGGTAGCTGACGATGATGAATCTTTTGATTTATGATGATCACATCTGCCAGAGAGTCTGCAAACCTAGGTACTGTGTACAGGTAAAATGAGAAGGTGTTAATCCCCATGCTATGTGAATACATCAATTTGCCCGTCATTTTTCACTTTTTTTATTCCTTGGGTTACCTTTCAGATTTAAGTTCTACATTTGCTTTGATAAACTCAAAAAAATTGTCAGAATAAATAAACATATCACATCCAGCAGTACTTTGTCAGTAATATATTATTTGTATTATATTTATTGTTTTAATGTACCTTTCACAGGGCTTTAAATTTTATTATAGTCTCTGCATAGCAGTAAAGCCATTTCCATTGCAAACTTGTAGCAGTAATGGATAGCAGCCTTCCGGGGATAGGCTTCTGAGAAATTTATTCCAGCTCATGTTGTTTAGCCACCCTGAGAATGAATTTGTTTCCATGACAGATAAGGATTGCACAGATCACTTTTAAAATTATCATGGGAGACCACAAATCAGTAGTAGAGGANAAAAAAAAAAAAAAAAAGGAAAATGCAGGATCTTATTATTTCTTTTGTTTTCTTTAATCCTCCCAGTTCATGCTGCAGAAGTGTCAAATGTGTAATGTTTCATTAGCAGCCATTAAGAAACCTGAGAAATACAGTTTGGGTAACCTTTTAGTTCTCTAAAGTCTTGATGCTTTTTATTTATTGTTTTTTAAGAGGTGAGCTGAGCCTTTTCTTCCAGCTGATATGCACTGAAATCAATAAAGCTGGGTTTCTGCAAAATCTATTTCGACATTATCGCCGTTAATAGAGAAAGAGGTACAGCTCAAAGCCTGATTAGTGCATGCACCTCTACAGCAAAGCTTTACAGAAGAGGTTTATTTTGACACACTATGAGCACCTATTGACCTGAATGGTCTACTCAGAATGCATGAGGTGAAGTATAAATGCACTCATGTGTTCGTGTTTACACTGTAAACAAGTTTGTTTCATCAATACAAACACAAAAGACCACAAGGATGAAAACATCTCTAGTCTTGGGGGGGCTGTCAATTGGTGAGACTACATTAAGAGATTTTTGCCCAGATGTGGCTTTCGTAACACCGTATGTGGGCTTTATCTGCCTTTCCGAGTTGGCAGTTGCACTTCCAAGTCCATTTTGGCAGCCACGTATTAATGGCTTTGTGATGCTGTGTCGAACCATCGATCCTGCAAAGTGTGCAAGCCCTGTGACAATGAAAGAGGCACCACGTCGCTTCTTTCACGCTTTCTCTTTTCAAATGCAGAGAATAAATTATTTAAGAAAATATTTTCAGTATTTTCATCGAAACACTTTTGAATAAAAACCTTGTCTCAGGGAGCACTGGGAAGGTCAAAGGCATCCCCTAAACCTCGTATTGCTGTTGACATTTAAAACTCATGTGCATTAATTTAAGCTGGAGTTTTAAGTTAATATTGTTAAGAATACTTGTTGCCAAGAGGGAAAGCAAGACTCCATTCTCTCTAATTTTAAGTAATGAAGCAAGAATAGCTGGCTGCTGCCTCTGTTCACCTAGTGAATGGGTCAGCAGGAGGGAGCAGCTCCTCACAGGTGGTTTGAACACTGGCTCCACCTGAGCAGCACGAAAAAAAATTTAATGTTTCCTGCAGCTATTCAGGTGCTGCAGGCCTCCTCTGCTATTGCTCTGAATGAATAGCCTTGGTTGTTCTGCAGCATTTCTAGTAGCACAGAAAAACCCTGGGATTAAATGCTCTAGTGTTTGTGTACGTGTATGCTACTTCAGTAGTACTAGTGACATGGGATTTGCTTGTGTCACATGGGCAAGCTGTGCCAAAACTCTCTAATGATTGTTCTTCCCATAAACCTTGCTTGGCAGCATTGTTTCGTGCTATCTGTTTGCAGTTCCGAAATACCAAGGTGGTATTAGACAATATTTTAGGCATGACTGTGTGGTGCTCACCCTAGCTAATCAACTCCTTGCAGATTTGAAAGTGTGGAGGAATGAACCTCACAAAGCTTCAGGACATGAACGATTTACTTATGGGAAATGGTGGGGAAAGGGCATTTGTCAAAGTTCAGATTGAGGGCTCTGCCATAACAAAAACAACAGATGAAACCTCCTGACCTCCTGTTCTAGCTTTAATTCCCAGGTTGTGGTTTAGTTTTGTACCAGCAGCACCTTGTTTGCTTTCAAAGTAGTTATTCCATTCTATTTTCTGGTAATATTTACTTGTGCCATTTTATAAAGAATGTATGCATTTGAACACCCTTTTTTTCAAGGCAGAAAAGAGTTCCCCTCAGTAACTTATTGTTGCATGTTCTGAAGGTACTTTTGCACAAATACTGAAACATTACCTGAAGGTCCACATATGCAACATGGGAGAGGTCCCACAATATGGAAATATAAAAAAAACCCACATTAATTAGTTGCAAAGACAAATAAGAAGTTTTTAAGCATAATACCCAGAGAATGTGTTTGTAGAGGTGAAGGTACTGCAACGCGTTGCTGTGTCCGTGTTTGACCCCTTGTCAGCTGGGCTGCAGCAGTCGCCTTTGCATTTAAACAGAGCCCTTTGCAGAAATGATGCAAAATGCATTCAGCTCTGTAAATTACTGGGGTTCACATTCTCTTTGCAAAGGCTAAAATCACGTGAAGCTACTTCATAGATTTTGCTAAGACTCATCAGTTCGGGCTGTTATTTGAGCCCTAAATCAAAGTCTAACTGTAATGCTGCTGTCTTCCCTTTGCAGATCTGACATTGCCTCAGCCCTTGCCAGATATTCAAGGAGCTTTCTTCGTAGTTTAGAGAATTTATCTTCGATACTGGCTCTTGCTGCAGTTTTCCGTGGCTGTGCTCCATTAAAAGTCTATTAATGTGATATTAATCTATTATAATATTCTTCATTCCCCAATTTTCTGGAAACTGACAGTGTGTGTAAAACCCTCTTGTTCTCCAAGAAATCCAAGTAACATGATTTAGATGGGAGACCTGCAAAATGAATACAGCACGGTTCTGCAGTTTATTAACATAGCTGATCATCAAGCACTGTTATATAGTTTATCTGTTTTGCAAACAGAAACCCAAAGTGACTGTGTTTATTAGGCTTGGGACAGAAAATTGTGTTTGTTTTCTTCAGATTCTGGTTGAAACCACAGTTACAACCTTCTGGTTGTAAGTTCAGCTGTAAGATGCTGATATCATATCGATATCTCAGCTTCAGCAAATACCTTTGCCATTTTACGTCTCATGTCTTTGAAGTTTTTGAGGAGAGAAAGACAATAATTCCACCATTTGTATTCTGCAGACACATTTTCATGACATTTTTTCCTCCCTGTGCAGCTACACTTTCTCCAGTGACCTTAGCTTAACCCCTTATACTCATTCTTGGCTTGCACTGATCTTCACCCTGCATAGTCCACGTAATTAAATTTAGAACCAGTTATGCTCTGTATTTCTGTTCTAATACAGTTATCAAAAATTTTAAGCTCTTTAAGCTTTTTTTTTTTCTTTTTAGTATATGAAGGATGGGATCTTAGAATTCCTCGGGACTTAAAATATAAGCCTTTATCAGAGAAACGTGAAAACCACACTAGATTTAGAAATTCTCCACACATTTTGAAATAAAGAGACGTTAATTTCTCCTGTTTATCACAAAAATTTCCATAAAACACATACTGGAGTATATTTTCAGCAAAGTACAACTTTCTGGATGTTCTGAATGGCAATGAAATTGTTTGATTCAGGAGTCTGTGTATGATATTCATCCTGGTTTAATCTTTTTTTTTTTTTTTAAATATTCATCACCTTATCTTATTCTGTATGTGACAATGGTTTCGAACAAATAATTGTTTTCCTACAGATTCAAAATTCACTAAGCCTGACAATTTTTCTATAAATCACAATGTTGGTGTTTAATTTTCATAGCTGCAGACAATTTTCCAATACAGAGGGTTTTAGTTCAATAGGTATTTCATATCTAACATCACAAAAGTACACACAAATAAAAGCATCATCATACTAAAAGGCTAGTCAAAGCAAATAAAAGCAAGAAAAAAATTCTAAGCTTAGCTTCTCAGTCTCAGGTAAGGATTCCCAATTCATTGTTTTAGCTAAATACCCACATCTGTTATTCTCCTGCACAAAGACTTCTCTTGATATGGACAATCCTGCATAAGAAATTAATGAAGGATCAGAACCCTAGCCATGTAGGGACCTGGTCCTTCAAAAGCTTATGCGTTCTATAAGACCATAAATATTATTAAGTTTCCCAGGTATTTTGCGTGACCAGATGAAAACATCAGCTTTATCAGAGCAATTTAAGTTTCTATTTTTCTAAATCTAAGTCTAAATTAGCTTAAGACAGCCTTCAAATAAAGGATTCTGGAGGATTCCCACAGCATT
>VZTO01011450.1:0-12764 GCA_013400615.1 Syrrhaptes paradoxus | reverse complement strand
TGCCGCAGGGGTGCGGTGTTCCCTGGGGTCGGCTGTCCCTCCGGCTGAACCAGCCTCTCCACATCCTCGTGTAACACAGGGCTGGGAGCCAGCAGCCGCCGGGAAGAGGATTTCCGCTTCTGTGGTGACCGAAACCAGACCCAGAACAGCTCCGTCATCTACGAGCACGGCCCTCCCACCATCTCCATTGAGAACACGGCGCAGGCGCTCGTCATCAAAAGGCCGTTTTTGCCAAACAGGAGAAATTCTTACTACAAGTACAGCTTGCCACCGGCTTTGGGCAGGTACCGCTTCTGCATCTACTGGTTCAAGGCCAACAGGACGCTGAGGCTGGTGTACGGGAAGCAGAATTTCCTCCTGGGTGGGGACCCGTCCAGCAGCATCACCCGGGGGAAGGAGAGCCAGAAGACCGATCGGACCCGCACCTCCATCTTCAACGTGTCCTATGTCTACAAGGGTGGGAAGAACACCTCCCTTGACAGTGCACCTGAATATTTCCTCGGTAAAAGCAATTCAACGTGATTTTAATGAAATAAAGGGTTTGTTTCATCTCCAGCCCGTTCTCTAGCCATCAGCAGAGTGTTGGTGGTGTCCCAGCGTGTGCTATGAAGACACAGCTGAAGGGCAATGGAGGGGGACGTGGGCTGGCTTGAAGTAGCCCTTGAGTAGCCCTCAGTACCCACCCTCCCTGGTGATGAAGATGAAGATTTCCAAGTGTTTTGCCCCCTAAAATCCTGGGAAATTGTGGGCTTTGCAGAGGTCTCCGAGGGTCCCATCTGCACTGTGAGGCACCTAGCTAGCCTCAGCCAGCATGGTCCCCATGGCCTTGGGGGGAGCCAAGCTCTCAGCAGGAGAAGTCCTCTAGGTTGGGGGGCCCGGTCAGCTTCCCGGGCTTGTTGTTACCTTGAAACCCTCTGCTTTCTGCTCCCTTTTGGTTCAGGGCACGGGGAAGCCGTCTCTGCCCATGCATCTCACGGTGTTTCCTTTCATGTGCCCGTCAGAATTTCCGGAGAGCGTGCCCATCTGGGAGCAAGACGTGGAGCAGCAGCTCATCACCTTGGACAGCCTCATCGCCCAGCCCCCGGCACCGGCCGCAGGAGCCACGGAGCAGCGGGTGCTTCGGCGGTGAGTTCCCCTGCCTTGTGCCGTTGCCACTGCTGCTGTGGCCGCTGCACCCTGCTCACTGCAGCCCTGTCCCAACAGCAAACTGGGGCAGCTGGAGAAGATGCTGGCCAAGGTGGAGCTCGAAGGGCAGAACCAGACTTTTGGGAAGGCCACTGTTCACGCAACTGTCCTGAGGATGCAGCCTGCTCGGGCTCCTCAGCACCTGGCCTTTGCTTCCCAAAGAGAGGTGGGTCCTGGGCAGCCCGCCCTGGTGGTCTTTGCCCACTGGCATCTTCTCCCAACCTCTCTCCTGACAAGTATTTCCTTGCAGGAGGACAGAGAGGTCCATGGGTTCGCGGTGGACCTGCCGAGCAGCCTGTTTGAGATGGCAAAGGAGAAGGAGGAGGTGGTGGAGCACAGGGTGCTCGTCATGGACATCAACAGCCAGACCATGTTCCAGGTAATGCCCACGCGTGTGGCACTGTGGAGTGTCCCCTCTGTGCCGGTGGGTGTCTGGTGGGATGCTGCCCAGACCAGGGTGCTGGTGCTTGCTTGGAGAAGATGCTTCAAAGATGAGCTAGAAGCTTGAAAGAGGCATGGGACCTCCTTGGGGACCCTCACCCGCTTCATGCCCGGCAGCTCTCCCTTTCCGTGCTGCCATCACCTCCTCTTCTCCCACAGGATGAAAACAGCAGCCGTGTCCTGGGTGACAAGGTGGTCGGCATCTCCCTGGTGGACACGGTGGTGGCCAACCTCTCTGACCCAGTGGTCCTCACTTTCTTCCATGACCAGCTGCCAGTAAGTGGGGAAACAGCCTCATCGAACCTGATCCCACTGGGAATGGAGGAGCAAGGAGGGCTCAGGCCATGCCAGCTTAGAGAACGGTCACAGTCCAGCAGGTCCATGCCCTTGGCTTGCCTGTGCGGGATCTGCTGTGTGTTCTGGGGCTGTATCACGGTCATGGCTTCAGCAGGTGCACTGGGGGTGGTGCTGCCTGCTCCTGTCCAGGAGATGCTGCTTTGCAGGTGTGTCACCTCCAGGTGACAACCTCCACACACAACCTGCAGGGCTGGGGGACCCTTGGAGTTGACAGTCCCTTGGCTCATTCATGGCCCTGTCAGGTGCCTGCTCAAAGCTCAATCTCTTGTTTGGAAAAGGGGACCTGGGAGGAAGTATCTGCTCTGCAAGGTGCCAAGAGAACGGTCTCTGCCCAGAGCCCACTCCCATGATACGAGATGATTTGTCTCCCGAGCCCACCTCGCCTCTTGCCCCGTGTCCTCCCATCAAATGTGCTGGCTGGGCGACAAACCCACAGCTGCATCCTGATCAGGGCCCACGGTTTTGTTGTTGCAGAGGAACGTGACCCCCCTCTGTGTCTTCTGGCAGGAGAACACCAACGGTGAGTGCTCCCGCGCCTGGGCGTGAAGCCGGGCGCTGCCATTGCTCCTTTTGCTGGGTACCGCAGACCTGCTGCTAGGAGGAAAATTCGCTCTGCACCTCCCTTCCTCACTCCAGCTCCATAAACCCTTCCCACAGGGTTGATTTCAGGTTTTTCCCAACCTAAGAGCTCTCTCCCTCCCCAGGGATGGGTCCCGGTGCTGAGAGTGCTCGCTGAGTGCGTGTGCTTGGCATGGGACAAGCTGGGACCCCCACTTTTGTCCTCCCCCGCTTCCCTGGGGTACCTTGCCCTGAAGATCTACAAACCCGAAGCAGATGTTCCTGCTGCTCACCGGCTGCTCTCCCTTTCTCTTGTGCAGCTGGCTCTGGGAGCTGGGACAGCTACGGTTGTACGACAGCACCGGGGGGCACCCGGACAGACTGCAGATGCAACCACCTCACCTACTTTGCCGTGCTGATGGTGGGTAGCACCGTCCCGCAGCTCTCTGCATCGTTCCCACCGGCCGTTCTCCCTCCCCAGCTCTCATTCCTCCCTCTCCCCAGGTGTCCTCCCCAGAGATCACCTACGTGCACAGGGATTATCTGAGCATCATCACCTACATCGGCTGCCTGATCTCAGCTTTGGCGTCCATCTGCACCATCGTCTTTCTCTACTTCAGGTGCAGTCTGACAGGTCACCCCATGCTCCCCGTCTGTGTCCTGTCTGTTGCCACTACACCTGGGCGGGCACAAGCTCTCCAAGTGCAGTTGGTAGCCTGGCTGGAAGCATGATGAAGGAAGCATGCTTGAAGATACCGAGGGTTGTCCTCTCCAGAAACCACCCCCCTGGTCAGGTCTCCTGCAGGGTGCCCAAGAACACCAGCTGTTTTCAATTATTTTGGAAAACCAGCTCGGTGGTTGTTATAGATCTGGCAAGCAGAAGCCTGCAAAGATTTTTTCAAGGGCGCGGTGGAGAGCATGAGTGTCTTCTCNTCTCCAGAAGCAAGCAGCGAGACCAGATCACGAGCATGCACATCCACATGAACCTGCTGGGTGCCATCTTCCTCCTGGACACCACCTTCCTCATCTCCGAGCACTTGGCTTCCAGCAGCAGCGAGGCAGCCTGCAGAGCTGGGGGGCTCTTCCTCCACTTCTCTCTCCTCAGCTGTCTCACCTGGATGGCTATCGAGGGCTACAACCTCTACCGCCTCGTGATCGAAGTCTTCAATGCCTACCATGACCATTTCCTCCTCAAGCTCTGCCTGGTGGGCTGGGGTGAGCACGGGGGAGGCAGGGATGCCCCAAGGGCATGGGCATGGGGGTGGTGGGGGAGCAGATGTCTGAGAACGGGGGAGGTCTCTGCTGAGAGACTTGGTGGAGGAGACACGGTGACCAAGAGCAGAAGCTGGTGCTAGAGCAAGGGAGGGCCACCCAGCAAGTGAGGCACATGAGACACACTACTTGGGGGTCTTTAAATAGTAATGGGATCCTCTCTTTTTGAAAGAAACATCCAGAGCAGCCCAGAGAGATGGGCTTGGTGCAGGAAGCACCCACGCATCTCTGCCATGCTCTGGGCAGGAGGCCGCGGTAGGAAGACCTCATGGTCTTTTGTGGCCTAAAATTCCATGACCTTGAGAGACCCCCGGGCTGGGGTTGGTGCGGCCGGGGCTGACACCAGGCATCCTTGTTGTGTTCCCCATCCTTGGGAGGAGGACGGGGGTTTTTACTTTAGATGGGGAGAAAGGGGCAACAAATCCTTCCTGAAGGACCGAGGGCTGGGACTAGGCCAGCCGCCTCACCCTGTTCTTGCTACGCAGGAGTCCCCTTCTTCTGCGTGATGCTGATCTTCCTGTCTAGCTGGACGAACTACGGCCCCTTCTCCATCCCCATCTATGAATCCGTTGGTGGCAGATCCACCAACGCAACCATGTAAGTCATGGGAGATGGGTCGCCTGGTCCTTGGACTTAGGCAAAGTCAACTGGCTAAACCTTCACCGTGTCCTACGAGCTTTCCTTAGCCCACCTGTGGCTATCCTGGGGCTTTGTGCCTGGCACTGCATTTCCACCCCACCTTCGTGCTTCCCCCAACCCCTCCCCGGTCCCGGTGGGACGACACAGCATAACCCATTGCCCTTTCTCCTCCCTCCAGATGCTGGATCACGAGCCCCCTGATCCATAACGTCGTGAACTTGGGTTTCTTCAGCCTGGTGTTCCTCTTTAACTCGGTCATGCTGGGGGCCATGGTCCGGGAGATCCTCCGGCAGAACAAGAAGGGCCACAAACTCAAGCACGTCCTGGCCCTCTTTGGGCTAAGCATCCTGTTGGGCATCCCCTGGGCGCTTGTCTTCTTCTCCTTCACCTCCGGCATCTTCCGCCTCGTCTCCCTCTACATCTTCACCATCATCAACTCCCTCCAAGGTGAGCCTGGGACAGCTGGAAGGCACCGGGCCTTTCATGGGGTATTGGTGGGGTGGGGATGGGGTAGGAGAGGAGCCGTCCCTGGCAGGCTGGCTGGCTCGCTCTCAACTGCTGTTGGCCCTTAGAGGAGGTTCACCCACCCTTCCTTCTCTTTGGATGTTGGTTTCTTCTCCCAGAAAACCTCTTTTTGGGTCTCAAAGCCTCCCTGTTTTGTTCAAAGCCTCATTTTTAGGATGCAAACATCTTTTCCAGGGCTGAAAGCCTCATTTGCAAGGCTCAAAGAATCACTTTTGGATCCAAATCTCCATTTTTAGAATCCAAAGCCTCATTTGGAGGGTTTCAGGGATGTGGATGTCCGTCTCTTTTCCCAAGTGACCAGTGACAGGATGAGAGAAAATGTCCTCTAGTTGCACCAGGGGAGGTTTAGACTGGATATAAGGAAAAATTTCTTAATGGAAAGGGTTGTCAAGCGTTGGAACAGGCTGCCCAGGGGAGCAGTGGAGTCACCAGCCCTGGAGGGGGTCAGAAGACGGGCAGAGGTGGTGCCTGGGGACACGGGTCAGTGGTGGGCTGGGTAGGGCTGGGTTTGATCAAGTTGGACTTGATGACTTTAAAGGTCTAATTCTATACTTCCTCCCTCCTGTCCCAGGTTTCCTCATCTTCCTCTGGTACTGGACCATGGTGCTGCAGGCGCGAAAGCCCCCTGACTTGCAGAGCAGCTCCGACAACGTCAAACTGCAGCCCAACAGCACCCAGAGCCACCTCGGCTGAGCCTCGCCGTGGCTGCGCCATGCTGGGGCTCCCCGCAAGGAGGATGGCTGTGGGAAGGACCCATGCCGTCCGCTTCGCTACCGCACCCACCTCGTAGGGCTGCTAGGAGCCTGGGGACCCGCAGCAGGGCTGGCCGCCCCTCGCCTCTGCCAGCCCCTGCCCCAATTTTCCCACCCCACTGCATCCAGCAGTGCATCCTTCGGCTTGGCATCCTTGGGGCAGGAGGGAGGGATGCTCAGCCAGGCAGCGAGGGCTAGAGAGAGTGGAAGGGGCAGGGACAGGGTCCCCAGTGCCGCTGGATGTCCCCTCTCATGCCCCAAGGCCCGGGATGATGGGTGGGAAAGGCCCCCTCCTCAGCCCTTGCTGGTGGTCACTGGGAGGGTCCTTCCCTAGTGAAGAGAGAATAACTCTGCCCCCGCGACACCCTCTAGCAGCTGGAATAATCTATTTTTGTTATTTTGTTGAATGTCTATTTTTGGATGATGTTGAAGTTTCACGAGCACGCCCGCACACCAGACCTGTGCCCATTAAAGCTGTTCCTGCTCGGAGCCTGGCTCGCTGGGGTCTCTCTGCTGAGTGTGTTCCCAGGCTCTCTGATGGGATCCAACCTCGGCTGGGATTGTCCCATCGCCAGGGCAGGACCTGGTGTCTCACCCGTAGGATCCTGCTCAGCTGGGACTGGTAACGGCGCTCCCGGCAGCGCCCCAGCAGCCCGGTGCCGGAGGGATGGGTGATGGAGGGAGATGCCCTGGCTCAGGAGGCTGCTGCAGTCCTGGGGCCCGTCACTACCCAGCAATTCCCAGTGGAGGCTGGGAATCCCAAGAGAGTGGCTTCATGGGATGGGAATCGCCTCCCTCGGTGGCCATGGGGCCAGCTACAGGGCCCTAGGATGCTGGACATGACGGAGACGGGGAAAACAGGCAAAATCCAGCTGCCCAGGGAGACATTGCAGTCCCTGAGCAGCAAGACAGCGCACGAGGTGGTGACAGTCCTCAACAGCCAGCAGTTTGGCATGTCCGAGGTAGGAGCTGGCATTGCGGCATCCCTCAAGCTGCCAGCTCTCCCTGCCCGCCAGCTCGGCTCGGGGGGCACTGCCCCCATGCAGGACAGGGCAGGTCCTGGACGGTACCAGACAAAGGTATGGTCCTTGGCGGGGCTGGGCGCGGGGCTGGCACAGGGGTCTGTGCCCGGTGCTCACAGCTGTCCCCCTGTGCCGGTGGCAGGGCTGGAGCAGTGGCGGATGTGTCACACAGCCCAGGGACAAAGGGCCAGTCTGCTCCTGTGACCATCTCACCTTCTTCACCCTCCTCCTGGTGACATCCCCACTCCCTGCAAGCTCCTGCTTGCCTGCCCCACCTCAGTGGCCCCTTGGGTGCCACCCGTAGCTGCACAGGGACAGTTAGAGCTGGTCCCAGGCAAGCCCGGGTCCCAGAACCACGGCCAGTCCCAGCTCAGGAGGGCAGCAGCTCAGCACAGCGAGTGCAGGGTGGAAGCAGCCCCCACACTGGAGCAGTGGGGTTGGGCTCCCGTCTGCTGGGGGAGGGTCCCAGGAGGGTGCTCGTGGTGGTCCCCCATAGCCTTCGCCCATCCCTTACCTCACCCTGGGGAGCATCTCTGAGCCACCAGTGCCCTGCTCCATCCTACCTCCATCTCCCCACGCGCCTGGCTGACTCTCTGGGGGGGAGAAGAGCAGGAGGAAGGAGCCTCCCACCCCTCTCCTGTGCTCCAGGTTTCTGGAAATTCATTCTCTATGGATGAGATCACTTCAGAAATGCCTCTGTGCGGTGGGGTCTGCCAAAACCAACCACCCGCCCAGGGTAAGGAAGACTCTGGGCAAAAAATCTTGTTTCTCCTTCTTCTTTACACCATCTCTAGGCCAAGCCCAGAGGCAGGACTTGCTGCTGCTGGATCCCGCGGAGCGTAGCAGCATGCCCTCACCTGCTTTTATGGCAGAGCTTTCCTGGGTACGTGTTTTGAGTCTAGACAGTGTGGGCCAGGAGGGAATGAGAAGATCTTGGGGACGCTACAGGGAACAGGAACACCCTGATGTGACTCATCCTTCAAGCACTGTTTGCATCCAACCACCACCTCCCTCCCCAAAAAACCCCGTAAAGACACAGGCAAGAGCCCCTCTGCTACTGTCACGTTTATTTGGAGACAGCCGCTTTCTACGCCGCTCGCCGCCTGGCGCTGACAGCCGCAGCAGCCACGGTCAGCACACCAAGTGCACAGAGCAGGATGAGGCCCCCGGGGAGCCACAGACTGGGTCCTGCCGGAGGGGAGAAAGGTTGGTTACACATCTGGGTCCCTAGAGCTGGCGCTGAGCCCTGACACAGCATCTCCTGGCTGGGGGCAGACTCGCGGGGGGTTATCTCCTTTGAAGATAAGAGCTGCGGGAGCTGGGGGTACCCCTGAGGGCACTAACAGGACTCAGTCACCCCAACTGGCCTCACCTGGGGTCTCCACCCACGCCCACTGCCCAGGGGCTCCATTTAGCTCAGCATTCATGCCTGGTCTGAGCTATGCTGTAGGTGGGCTTTCCCCCAGCCCTGGTCCTGGACTGCTCCTTGGGTCTCTTGGGTTGACCTCGGTGCTCAGAAGGAGCCTGTCTTGCTGGTTTGATGTGGAGGACCAGCGGGAAAACCCAGCCTTCCTCCCTTGGGGTGCTGCACCAACAGCCTTCTGGCTTCTGGTCCCTTCCTGCCCAGCTCCCCTGCCCAGCCCCACGTGCGCCTGGGATGGAGGTGTTCATGCAGGGATAAACTCCCTGTGCTCCTCTGGCTTCTGGACACGGTTATAACACCCAAAGGACTCCATGCTTCTGTGCAGGGCAGTGATTTTAGCAATCCTTTTTAACAACCTGGCATTGCCCAGACAGTTGCAAGGGTCTGTGAGCTGCTCCTGCCCTCCCCAGAGGGACATACATACCCCCCAGGTCCTGTTGCTCAGTCCTGGAGCGGTGGGTCTCTGCTCCCAGGGAAGGAGCAGCCAGCAGGTGGATGGGCCCATAGGAGACAATCTTATTGTAGTCATCTGCCAGCGCCCGCTTGCTCCTCCGCTGCCAGGGGCATTGCTGTCAACAAAGGCAAGGGAAGGGCGATGGGAGCGGAGGGCAGGGGACAAGCCCCCTCCCATGGACAAAGAGCTGTCCTGATGGTCTCTCTCTGTCAGAGGCACAGATGGGGCTGCAGCCTGGGCGCAGTCAAGACCCCAGAGCATGAGAGGAGCTCCTGAAGGACCTTAGCCTGCAGAAGATCCTAGCAGAAACCTCTCCTGCAAATACCCACTAGACAGAGGGAAGAGGGAAAGGAGCTCTCCGGTGGGTTCAAGCCCTTGTACCTTTAGTTCAGGGTGCTGGGATGAGCTCCTGCTGCTGGGAGGTGTTTATTCTGCTGAGGGACCCAAAACCAGAGCAGAGCCCCTTCTCCAAACAGCAGGGCAGGGCGTAGAGCACTGGGAGAGCTCACCTTGGCACAGGGCTCCGGGCTGTTGGGGAGACACAGCTGGACACGGCAGTGCAGGAACACCTCGGGGTAACCAACAAACTGAAACATCTGGAAGCTGAACTTGGCGGTAGTGCTCTCTCCAATGGTGTTCAGGTATGCCACTGTCTTGTCATGGGGACACCTGGGGCACCATGGTTGAGTCAGTAGGTGGCAAACGAGGGGGAGCATCCCAGCTTGGGACACCAGCGCGCACAGGGTGCTGCCCCCAGGCTTTGCTGAGTAGGACTATTTCTGTTTCGGTGTTGGTGGGATGATTTCCCTCGGCACCCTGTGTTGTGCCCAGCTCAGGGAGGAGCTGCCACCAGCACAGGACCTGGCTTGTGTCCTGCTCTGTGGGGCCACAGCTGCTCTGCAGGGGTGGAGGGAGCCTGGCTGTGGCTCCTGCTTCCTGGATATCCACGTTACTGGCTTTAGCCTGGCTGCAGCCACCTCTAACACAAGCTTTTCAGCAGATAACTCTCTGCACGTCCCAGCAAGGTCTCCCCTCTCTCCTCCTTGCCTCCCCAGCTGGCCAGGAGTGACGCTGGGGGAACGCAGCACTATCGGCCACAGAGCAGGGTCAGGAGAGGGGCTCAGTTCAGAGCGGTTAGGGGGCTCATCTGTGGGGCTGCTCCACCTGTTCAATGATGGTGTCCACCATGGGTTCCACCTATGAGCAATGATGGTGTCACTGCTCGTTGGTCCCTCACAGCAACCTGTCTTTGGAAGCAAAGAGACACGACTGTGCTCATGGCGCAAGGAGACCAGGTTCGCTAGGGGCACTCCACTCACCCCTTCTCAATGAGTTTGTGTCGCACAGCCTGGTAGGGATCCGCGCTTGGCGTGGCCCAGCAGTCCTCAACGCTCAGCAAGAAGTACTTGAGCTGGTGCTGTCCTTCTATCTTCAGCAGGACATAGAGCGTGTCCGTGACGGGGATGGCTGTGGTTGGCAGGTGATAGGGCTGGAGGTAGGAGCGGGTCTTGTACAGCCTCATGCTGACGTTGAAATGTCCTTCTCTGACCACGAACTGCACCAGCCTGAGAGGAGAGGAGGAGAGCTCACGAGCAGAACAAGAAGGCAGGAAGGACATAGCACAAGTCAGGCCACCGGCGGAGGGGCACTGACTCTGGATGTGCCTCTGTTCCTGCGCGGAGCCTCGTGAGAGCCGTGCCCCGAGCTGCCTCCTGCTTGGTACATCTGTGCGGTGCGCAGACAGAGGCAAGGTTCCCACCAACCGGCTGGCCAGTGAGGGCTACAAAAAGGTTGCCCTGCACCTCCACAGAGGTCTGGTGGAGGTATCTTCCAGTTCCCACCATTTAATTTTGGCTATCTGGTTTCAAGCAATGAGGATAGGAGAAAGGCAGATTGTGCATGCTGTGCTCTGGCTCTGTCCCAAGCCCAAAACTTGTGTTGAAAAAACTATGTTGGTAAGAGAAAGGGAGGCACCCTGAGGTGGCATTGCTCTCAGAGCTCTCCAGTGGCTCCCTAGGGCCTTTGCAGATCACCTCATTGAAGGCATCTATTTTTCTGCAGCCTCACAGATGCCATGCCAGCAGCAAGGTGGAGAGGGACCACTCACCTGTCAACAGCAGTGAGAGCGAAGGGCAGCTTCACCACCTGCTCGTAGGCGTAGATGCAGGAGAAATGCACCTCCAGCTGAACGCTTCGGGAGATCACACCCCTGCCTGCTTCCTGCTCCGACTCAAGGACATTGGAGTATGACACATGGGAGCTGTTTCGCTGGAACGACACAGAAACCAAGTCTCCAGACCATGTCTAAGTCCATACACAGAGCTCCAAGCTCCAGTTCAGGGGGTGTAACTCAGCTATGGCTGCTCCAGGCTTCCTGGATATCTGCTGGGGTTTTTGCTCAAGCCCCCTGCACAGGGGCTGCTGGCAACCATCACCCGAGTAGGCAAGAGTCAGCATCCTGGCCGCAGGTGAGGGCTCTCCTGTGCAATGCAGAGTTGGAGCACAGGTTCCTCCGCACCCTCCCTGGCCCATGAATCAAGTGAGGGACTGAGGGGCTAGAGCCAGGGCTGCAGAGCTCAGAGGACGCTGCCAGAAAGCCAAGGGCTGTTATCAGCTAGTAAAGAGTGCACTGAGACTTCCATGCTCTGCTGAATAAGACAAGATGTGCTGCCAGCAGGGGTTTGGTGGAGGCAGAAGAGCTTACTGACAGCCCCCAGGGAAGCCTTCCGAGGGGAACGAGAACTTTACAGCACCCAGATATAAAAGGAAAAGCCTCCGAGTCTTCCCCTTGCTGTCCCCACTCATCATGTCTGCTCCTCTCACCGCTTCAGAGTTATGCAGAGAGGCTTTGGTGGATCCTCACCTGAATTATTGATCCACAGGCAGTGTGGTTTTCACCTGTGAGAATAGCTGCAAAAAACAGCTCGCCCTCTTCTTCCCTTTCTGAGACCTTGCACGCCCGGTTCCTCAAGCGGACAAACTCCCGGGGGATTTTCAAGAGTTCAAACACCTCCTTCCTCACCATCATCTTCATGTGCTCTTCCTCGCAGGCCAGCTTCAGTACCACATCTAGGGGAAAAAGCCATCTCCAGTAGCAGTAAGGAAGAGGCCTGAAGGAGCCCTAGGTCAGCGATGGGATGGCACAGACCCACCGAGCTCAAGGCACCCCTCACCCAGCCTTGTTGGAGGCTGCTGGTGAGGTTTTTCAAAGACACCAGGCGAAAGACAAACCTTCGGGAACGCACAGACGTTAATGTGGGTCTGTCATTTTCTACTGGTTGCCTAAGACCTGCACAAGTCCACGGCTGCCACTATGTACAGACATAGTCCTTAAGCTCAAGATGTCACCAAAGGCAGATGTCGTGGGTCTGGCCCCTTTCGAGGGCTGTCTACAGAGTCACAGCAGTCTGCCAAGGGCACCAGACAGGGACAGTGACACTCTCTCTCTTTCAGATGAAGAGGACACAGTTTTTGGCCAGCGTCTGCCAGGAGCCTTCACTGTGGCCGTGCTGGAGTCCACGTGGTTGTGCCAAGCCTGCGAGCCAGGTGGGGTCTGCAGCATGCCCTGCTGCCCTGGCACGGCTGCACCACAGCACGGGCTTCCTGATAGCCGAGGTTTCCTTCTTAGAGGAATTGAGACTTTTTGGGAGGAAGGAAATGCCCTATGACTGGGTTTTGTCAGGACGTGGTGGTGGTGGGGAATGCACCTGGACCAGGAGCTGGGACGTGCTCCTGGAGACTGCTGTGGAGAGCAGCGGCAACGCCAGTGCACCGTGCCCATCACCCTTCCCTCCGGTGCCTGCGGACAGACCGGGGAGGGCTCACCAGCACCTACCTTGGCAAAATGCACCTGTGAAGCCCGGTTTGCACCTGCAAACGGGTCTGTCCTCCATCACCTGGCATTCCCCCTGGTGCTGGCACAGGTTTGGCAGGCAGGCGTCCAGGTTCCTCTTGGGACGGAGAGCAACCCCTCGCCTGGGGTCGTGTGGGCTCACCAGCTCACCTGCAGCAGAGGAAAGGCGAGTAAGCCCAAATGCAGCAAGAATATCTTGACATGAGAGCAAACGCTCCATGGGATGAAGCCCTGCCCAGCTTACAAGGGCTGTGATCCCTTGATCCCTGCTAAGAACCAGAGC